>JAKTRO010000015.1:0-144012 GCA_030579755.1 Entelexis gropengiesseri | reverse complement strand
TATTTCTCCACGATACGGCTTATTTCTCCACGATACGGCTTATTTCTCCACGATACGGCTTATTTCTCCACGATACGGCTTATTTCTCCACGATACGGCTTATTTCTCCACGATACGGCTTATTTCTCCACGATACGGCTTATTTCTCCACGATACGGCTTATTTCTCCACGATACGGCTTATTTCTCCACGATACGGCTTCTGAGTTCTGCGAAGTTCTGAGCACTGGGTTCTGAGTTCTAAGTTCTGAGCTCTGGGTTTGTGGTTCCAGGCTCTGGGTTTGCGATCCTTGAATCCAGGTCCCGTGTTTTTGAGTCTGGATCTAAGTCTGAGTCCGTGGTTCTGGCTTCTTGGCCTTGAGTTCTAGATTCTGAGCTCTGGGTTCTGGGTTCTGGGTTCTGGATTCCGGGTTCCGGATTCGTGGTCCTGGGCTCGCTGCTCTGACTCTCGAGTTCTGAGTTCTGAGTCCTTGGTTCTGGTTCTAGGGCTTTGGTTCTATGTTCTGGGTCTCGGTTTCTTGGTTCTGAATCCTGAGTTCAATGGCTTGAAACATGAGTCCTGAGCACTTGGTTCTGGTTCTGGATTCTTTTTATTTGGTTCCGTGTCCCGGGTACTGAATTGTCGCTTCTGAGTTCTTCGTCCTGAGGCCGCAATTCTAGGTTCTGGGTTCGCGGTTCGTGGTTCGTGGCTCTGGTTCTAGATTCTGGATTTTAGTCTCTGAGTTCTGCATTCTGAGGCTAGATCTTGAGTCCTGGGGTCTTGGGTCTTGGGTCTTGGTTCTGGTCGTTGACTCTGGGTACTAGGTTCGTGGCTTTATTCTGGGTTCGTGGTCCTGGGTTTCGGGTTCTGGGTTCTGGGTTCTGGGTTCTGGTTCTTGGTTCTGGCTTGGTGGCTCTTGTTTCTTGGTTCTGGGCTCTGGGTTCTTAATTCTGGGTTTTGGGTTCTGGGTTCTGGGTTCTGAGTTCTGGATTCGTGGTTTTGGATTCTTAGTCTTTGGTTCTCGGTTCTGAGTTTTGAGTTCAATGATCTGGAACATGAATACTGGACACTGTATCCTTGGTTTGAAATTTGATCACTTGTTTCTGTGTCCTGGGTTCTGTATTCTGAGTCCTGGGTCCTTGGTCCTAAGCTTTGGGTCTAGATTTCTGGTTCTGGGCTCAAGAGCCTGGGTTCCGGGTTCTTGGTTTCGGGCTCCGGGTTCAGAATATGTGGTTCTGGGCTCGCTGTTCTGAGTCCCGAGCTCCGAGCACTGAGAGTCCTAGGTCTGGGTTCTGAGCTCTGAGTTCTGGGTTCTGAGTTCGTGATCCTTAGTACCGTGTTCTTGGATCTGAGTATTAAGGCCTGTTGTTCTGACTTCTTGGTACGAGGTTCTGGGTCTTGAGTTCTGGGTCTGGGTTCTCAATCCTTGGTTCCAGGTTCCGTGTTCGTGGGTCTGAGTCTTGGTCCGTGGTTCTAAGTTCTTGGTCCGTGGTTCTAAGTTCTTGAGCTCTGGATTCTGGATTCGTGCTTTTGTGTTTTGTGTTCTGTGTTCTGTGTTCTGTGTTCTGTGTTCTGTGTTCTGTGTTCTGTGTTCTGTGTTCTGTGTTCTGTGGTCCGTATTCTGTGTTCGTGGCTCTAGCTCGTGGTCCTGGGTTATGAGTGCTCAGACCTTTTTTGTGGGTTCGTCGCAGTGAGTTTTTCGTTCTGAGCTCTGGTTTTGGCTTCGGCCTTGGCTTCTGGCTCTACCTTTGAGCTATGACTTTTACCTCTACATTCTGGTTCTGGCTTGTGATTCTGCTTTTGTTTCAGGTTCCAGCTTCTAGAATCTCAACTCTCAATTCACGACCCTTAGCTGCGACTTTGAGCTCAGTGCAGGCTCTGCTTCATTGCGCTTTGACTCTGATTCGTGGAAAGGCGGCTCTTTGCTCAGGGCCTTTGGCTCTTGATTCCCGAATTCCCTAGAGCCCAGCGCTTCAAGTGGCAGATGCTAGTGTGATCTTTAAATAGAAGCAACACCTGGATTCAACAACTAGACGTCGGTTGATGCACCATCTGGGATCTATGTTCAAAGCCAATGGGAAACTTGGGTCGCCACAAAACAACTGACGCTTTGTGAGACTTATTAGCCGTAGCCACTCCTTATATCCTACTAACGCTTGTAGCGAGATGCATTGGATGAAGTCAGGCACCCACGCATAGACAAGATACCTATGTAGCGCTGATTACAGCAAACCCTCGCTTTTAGCTAAACCTGTGCAGGCGGCTGTTAAAGGTGCGATCCTTAAATAAACAACCCAGTTTTCTCAAATTCGCCCCGAATTCTAACTTGAAGCTCAGGTACGAAAACAGAACGAATTGAAGTTTTGCCTACTACGAGCTTAATGGGCTCATTTGCCATGAGAAATTATATGTAATGCAACGAGACCTATCAGAAACGGGTGACACCACATCTCAACTACTAGTCTAGTACACGGCTTCCTGAGATGTGTAACGACACAAACACCAGATGGCAAGCGGAAAAACGAAATAGCAAACGAGTTGTGAAACTAATTTACAATTATTACGTGTTTCAGTATTTCTAGCATCGTTTGCTGGATGCTTCGTGGTGTTTGCTTCTGTGAATTTACTCGCGGTTGTCGAGTCGCGATAAGAAGCAACGTAAACACGAGCGGGGAAGCGGAGACCAATCAAAGACCAACCAGACGTCAAGCATCTGGTGGAATGTGGCTTCAACGGCAGTAACCGTTTCTTAGTCGTTGGGTACGAGTTGAGAACCTTCTGCGTTTTCTGGTGTGGTGTAATATACCCATCGGATGACTATATAACAGTACGCACATCATCAATATGGCAAATAGCCTCCTGTAAGCATGAAGGACCGAACACAAGCTGAAGGACCAAACGGCCGCGAAGAGCACAGGCGGCAAGTGACTGCTGGCTAAATTAACTGATAGATAGCCACGATGACCTTTATAGTGCATGCGTTTTGCATATTTTAGCGAGAGGTGTAACTAGTGAATTTAAGGTTATTCCACGATTCGCGCGCTCGTTCTCATCGAGTCTTGGAGCAACGGCCATGAAAAATGCTCAAAACGTCCAGACGCCACATGACTCCGCATCGAGCGGCATCTATTAGTTCCTGGTGAATACTAAAGCCATTGCCAGTCAATGCGCGACTCCGACTAAGGCCACGTTGACACTAATTTAGCAAGGCACTACCCCAACCGTGGCTCATATATGTAGATAGTCTAGGCGCACTATCTCATTCAGCTTCAATCAAAGCGAGACCGGCGCGTTTTGTACCTGAAGAGGACCAATGCCGGGCGGTATCATCATATTTTGCGCGCCGCAAAGGCGTCATAGAGGTTTATTCATACATGATTGTTGGTTTACATTTGCGAATACCGAAATCAAACACTGCACTGCTTGATGAGAATATTTCGAGTTTGCTGCGCTCGCTTGAAGAGGTGGTAGTATTTACAAGCAAACGAGAGGGTTGATAGCGCCCCAAGCATCAGTGCGCTGAAAAATCCATAAAATACTCTGCGCTCTATAGTTCGAGTGGGCTTCCAAACGCTCACCATGACTGCCAAATCGGTGACAATGTAAGCGCATGCAATTGCCCATGCTATCATTATTCTCTTCGTGTCTCGAATTTCCCAAGCAGCCACAGCAATTTCCATATCCAGTTCGGCTCTCTTGGTCTCGCTCGCGGATTCGCTGCGCCAGACCTCATGAGCGGGATCGAAGAACGGGCTCGATTCAATAAGTCTTGCCTGCTTTTCTTGGGAATGGCTGGACCAAAAGATCTGCAGACGACTGAGCTTGTCGATTGGCCCGTCTATCAGCCGAGTGAGCTCGCCCCACATTGCTTGATCGGAAGTTCTCACGTTCCTTAATCTCAAACGCCAATTGTGTGATGCTGCCCAGCTCTTTGTGTATTCAAGTTCAGCATGCGAATGCACTGATAGTGGCCCACGATCATGGCTGACTGGCAAATAAGCATCTTCTGGCAGATTTCGTAGAACCCTGACGTACTTGGTCAGTGTGATGACCCCGAAAAGATGAAGCACGAAGGACACGAGAGTCGACATTGCATATGCAGAAACTAAGGCGAACTTAACCGAGTAGGACGCCGCAGTCAGCATGGAAACGGCGGTCGTAGCGCCGGCTAACGAATTGATAATAGCACCGCATAATATCAAGACTTGCCCTCTCTTCCGTTTCTTCAGAGCCCGCTCATCGGCCATGATCCGCGAAAGTTCCGCCATGGCGCGCCCAGACCTCATTGGATCTTTCTCGCTCCAAACTGGATGTTGAGGGTCAAAGTAAGGGCATTGCCTCCTTAACTCAGCCTGTTTACGGGGAAACGAGTCCCACACAATCTCGCGCTGCTCGCTGTCGGCGAGGCACCCATCGCTCACAAGCCTTCCGATACCACACCATACCTCGTCCACTGTGGCCTTTCCAGCGGCAGCATTTGCCTGCCAGCGCTCGACTTCTCTCACCCCACTCATAGTTGCAGGGGGCGGTGACGAGGGCGCCATCTAAAGGCGCTTTGCTTGGTAATCACGTCCCATCTGTTTGTAGTGTAGTGCACCTGATTCGCATCAGCCTATGACCTTGTAGCTGCGTATCGCCACCTCCCAGCCATTAGTCACGATTCATAGAAAGTTGACACAACCTCCCAGAATGCGATCTAATTGTGGGTGTAAGATATCAGTCGGGCTTCCGACTCAGGCGCTTCCGACTCAGGAGGGAGGCCATTGATAGCCTTAAATCCCCGATACGCACAATTCTATGATTATTCTTCTTCAGATTTTATTTGGTGGCTTTATGGGCTGGTAATGCAATCTATACTAGCGCACCTTTTGAGTTACGGGCCCTAATTAAGCGGCACAATCCATGGGGTATCATCCAGGATTCGGCATGGTCAACATCGAGGCACTCAGCTCAATACGTGTTACCGGGGCCCACCTACAAGCTTTTGGAGGCTTATTTCTCCATGATAGAACCCTGGTTAGAAGCACATGTTCATACTCCCGGAGAAAGCGTTCAGAAACGCGATCAGCGTCAACTAGATAGCTAGCGCGCTCAACCTTGATTAATCTAAGTCTCGTTGCAACTTGTGGGAATATAATGAGAGAATATGTAGCTAAATATGATAAAAACTGGTCATGCTTGACTCGGCAGACTCGAAGTCCATTTAGGTACTCACTGTGGATGTCCGCTCAATTTCACGCATCTTCTCAATCGATGATCCGCTTCGCGAATTAGCGTCCTCAACAAATTCGACTTCGGCAATCTCCTTTTCCTTCTCGTGATCAACTGTCTGCCACACACCGTTCTCCTTTTCCATGGCCTGGCTCTCCTTAAGCCTAGCCAGTACCACCCTGTGCGCCCGCCAGGCGGGCAGTCCATCCTCGAACAGCATCTGAGTATTTTCGAGAGGGATACCCTTCGTCTCAGGGATATAGAAGAACACGAAAGGCACCACGATGAAGTCTATGCTTGCGAAGAAGAAAAATATGCCGTATGACATCGACTTGATCATGCTACTAGTGGCCTTAGCCATAATGAAGATAGGGACCCATGCCAAGGATGCAGTTATCGCCTGCGCGAACTGTCGGACATTCTGTTCGAAAACCTCAGCTGCCCACACAACTGGCCCACCCGAAAATGCCAGAATATACGACGCGATCCATAGATACATTGACCCGAGGGCCGCTTGACCACCGGGACCAGGATCTCCGCCATGATCAAGATTCGCGACCTTCAAATACGCGCCAATGTACCAGAACCAAATCGAGCACGAGAAAGCCGCTACAAGGAACGCTGGCCGTCTTCCAACACCGTCCACAATGAGCGAAATGTATATAGCAGTGCATCCAGCTTTAGCAACTCCGATAAACCCGGTCGAGTACATAGAGGCGTTCTGGCCTTTGACCCCAAGTTCCTCGAACAGCGTGACCGAGTAGTAGTTAATGCTTTGAACTCCCATCAAGTTAGGAAACATTACAAGCCAGATCGTGACCGCCAACCGCTTCCGTAACTTTTTACTACTCCAAAGGGCCTTCGCAGGGTCCCAGATACCGTTGCCAATTGTCTGCCCCTGCGTTATGTGCGACTCGCGGATCATCTGAAACTCCCAGTCGATGTATTCGTCGCTGGGCTTTAGGTGGCGCAGCCAGCAAAGAACGTCGAGTGCCTGTTCCTCACGACCATTTTGCACTAGCCAGCGCGGTGATTCCCTAAGTAGAGCTGAGCCCATAAAGAACAGACCAGAAGGGATGAGCTGAATAGCAACTGGGATAATCCATTGCTTCTTACCAGGGGCGACGTGCTCGACAATACCATAGTTAATCCAAAAGCCCACAAGCTCACCAATTCGCCAACCTACCTCGAAAATGGCCACAACTTGTCCTCGAATAGGAGCTGGACTCACTTCAGATAGATAGACAATCGTTAGATTTGACGCAGCACCAACTGACATCCCACTCATTACTCGTCCAAGATAGAACGGCGCCAGATTTCCGGTGATAGATCCGAGCATTATTGCCGAACCAACGACCCCGAACGCACCTGCAAACGTTAGAGCAATGCGGTTCCCATAGTAGTACTTGAGCGGATAGACAAAGAGAGCGCCACCAAAAGCGGCTATATGGAAGCAAGAAATGATGTTCGAGATAATCGTCGCTCCGTGATCTGAATTGGGATCAATATGAAACGATGCCAAAAAGTTGGTATTCTGGGTGGTGGCGCCAATAAATCCGCTATCATATCCAATAAGAATAGCCCCCGTCGTGCAGAGCATCGCGGTGCAGTAGATGCGCCAATTGTAAATGGCCTTGGGCGTCGGCCGCTCTTCTGTCTTTTGGAACGGATTGTGGATGTATTTGGAGAAACGCATGATCACTGTTAAAGACAGCTGGACTAGCTCTTCTCACCAACTTAAGTACATAGTGGCCACGTTTTATCTGCTTCTCCGCATTTTCTTTCTTAGTCGTCCTGCTGCACTATCATGATGAATACAGACGCATGTACCCTAAGATAGTATCAACCGAGGTCTTCACTTCGACACGGCCCATCACACATATCCAAAGCGACGAGGCTGATATACGAGCTGAGTGATATCTTCTGAGAGCTGGTTCTCTTGTATATTCACCAGAGCCACCCTTTTAATCAAGGCACAACCGCTGGAATGTGAGCTGACTTTAGAGTGTTCTGACTATGACCAGTTCAATGCAGGCACGCGCCTAGAGCGTATTGCGGAGGCTGGGGAATGTCAAATGTGTTGAACGGCGGAAGCGTGACCACCACCAGGCTTCAGAGGTGCGGAGAAACAAGATTTTGGGGCGTGATAATGATCACGTGTTGATATATGCAAGCCCCCTTGCAGGGGGCTACAGCTGAAAACGCGGGGTAGCAGAGACGCTTATCTCTAAGGAGCGCTTCAATAAGGATTGAGCGAGAGCATAAGTACGATATGAGAAACGAGCTCAAAGCCTCATATGTGTATGAAGTTGAGTGCGGATAAATAACGGCGCAACTCATTCTATGGAAGGTAGTGCTACAAAGTAGGGCGAAAGGCCCAGATCTCAGATGCTGCATGCAATGCCTGATATCAGAAAATCTGTCACTCGCGTAGTGAGCGTATTGAGCTTGGGCAGATGAACCTCTTGGAGCACGGTCTGGAACCCCGGAGCCTCTGTCCAGTGGACTGGCGCCGTTGTTGTTAGTGCAGAAACAATAGAGATCAAGGGTCTAGCGCTTTGCGCTATACGGACTTCTGGCACTTGTTTTGCTGTGGCGCTGAATCGTTGTGTTCGAAATGATGAAGTCTGCGTGTGAGATGTCTCACCTTGTATGGGAAGAGCTAGTTTTGCTCGAATCGGAGTTCAAGGGACCTTAGGGGGCTCGAGTAGAATCATAGCTGAGGCACATCCCAGAGTGCCGGACCTTGGATGACAATTTTCATCGTCATAGCTGGTAGCTCAACTTGATTCTTAGAAAACTGGCTCAGTCAGCGTGGACCCCGTGGTTTAGAAGAGTATGGTATTAAGGTGAGAACAAAATTTGAAACGGAAATTAAAGAGGCGATAGAGAAATGATGAGAACGCTCTCACCTGAGCAATGGCGTCTAAGCAGATGACTTCCCGACCGTGGACATTGTGGCATCAGAACTCATATCGGCTGTGGATTGGGGTGAGCGCCTACGGCGACGCTGAAGTAGCCACAGAAAACCCCACAGCACAGCACCAATGATAATGAAGACGCCTATAGTGACACCAGCACCAATTCCACCAGCATCAGCCAAGCTCAGGCTATGCGTTTTAGCATCCAGCTCTTTCTTCAGGGCTATGGCCCGGCATGCAGCGGTATCCGCACCGCAGGCCCTGCACCAATCTTTAGAGGTAGCTATGGCAAGCTTGTCGATTGCTTCGAGAAATTGATCGGCAGAGGTCAAATTAGAAGAAAAGCTCAGCACAGGCCAGAACTTGAGATCTGCCACATCTCGAGACACTGTAGTTCCATTACGAATGCCTACGCGAATGTAATCGGTGTCGTCATTGTCCTGCTGCACGAGCTCAAAGGCCACTACTGAGGCGTAGTCCACAATACCCGTGAAAAGCTCCTCATCTTGTTTGTACAGATCAAGAAGCGCGAAGAGTTGGTAGAACTGATCATATGACCCACCCATGATCTGAAGCCGGAGCGGGTCGCTGGTATTACGCGCGTTTCGTAGAAACTGAGAGGCAACGCCTAACAGGGTCTGAGCACCGACCCGCGTTGTGGAGTTCTTTGGGTCATCGTTCAAGTTACGGCTGTAAACGTCACTCAGCGCTTGCACCCGTAACAAGAGTTCTGGGTCCACCTCTCTGGCGAATGTTTCGTTGTGAACTCGCTGCGTTAAGAAATGGTCATAGACGTTATAAGCATTGCCATAGTTGAGCTTGTGGCTAGGAATCTCGCCTTCCGTGTAGTTAGCCAGGCTCTGATAGAAGTCAAAGGTGGATTGGTTCAGCGCTTTGAAGTCCTCACTCTTCAAGTACGCATTAGACGCTGCGGTGAACGCAGGGCATTTTTCATCACCCTTGATGCGCCAATAATTTGTGCTGTCGTCGTCAATGCTATCCATCATAACATATTGATAGCCGCCTAGTGGCGTTACCTCGTCTGTACCATTATTAAGGGATGCACCTTGCACCTCACTGGCATCTTTCCCGTCAAGAGGGGGGTAAAAGCCCTGCATGAAACTTAGCATGCTCTTGAATAGTACATCAGAGGTTGGAACTTGCATCAAAACCTGATTAGCATTGTACACATCGTCAAGCCCAGAGATAGGTAGTTCGTCCATATACCGCTGTCTCCAGAAGGAGCCAGACTCAACCTCTTCCTCAGCACCAATGGGGGTCAAGTACACTGTGGGCTTCTGGAGGCGATCACCATGACGCGCAAAAAGAAAGGACGCAGTCACCTTCTCAGCGGCGACCGTTGAGGCCAGCGTAATGCAAGCCAGTGTTCTCATCAAGCAAGGAACGAAGATATACAGAAGGCTGCGTCTCGAGAAAACTCTATGAACAATTATGTGGAAGTATTTATCGTTAGGCTGAATCTAAAGTCAGGTGGTTCAATTATCGTATGCCCCCGAGGAGCCTGATCGACAACGGCAGGCTCATGGCGTGGGGTTGTTATCACGCCCTCCCCCACTTTATGAGTCATGCATGACCATGTGACATATGTACTTTTAGATAGCGAACTTAGCTGAAAGCCGCTCGATAGTCGAGCATTGCAGGCTGTGCTCGCATCGCGCCAGTAGGATACATATAATACATAGCTCACCTGCTTCAGGAAGCACCAGTGATCAGCCTTCAGACATTATGTTCAGTCACTCCAACCCTCGCTAATCCATTGGGTAGAGCTCACGTGGTTTTTATCTCGTCATACTTTCTCACTGAGAGGTTTGAAAGAAGACTGTTATATATGGCTTTTAACTGAGTTCAATCCACTAGCAGTTGCGCTAGAATCACCATTGGTCCTCATATTAGGTCTGTACGCTGCTATAACCGACTCCCGATTGTCGAAGTCTGATCTTTGATGACCCTAGTCTGAGGTCACATCACCACTCCCTCTGACATCGCTAAGAGATATCGTGTTGAAGGGTGTCGCGTGGTCATGGATCTACTACGCTACTATCTCCGATATCTGCTGTCTCAGAACCGGTACCAGTTCTTGCTAGAATCTAATTCCTGGCCATTGCCGGTCTCTTGGTAATCACGTGCATATGCGAAATCTATCACCGAACAGCGCGGCCATTGCAAATGAGCAGACGGAGTGTGGACCGCATATAATTACAGCAACGAGCGTCAAAATCATATGGATTCATGCGCACGATTTACATTAACTTGATGAATAGGAGCCATGAAAACTGGGGCTCATAGATTCGCCGAGACATGCTCCGCCAAAACGAGCTCAACCAAGACAAGCCCACTAAGTCAGACGATGCAAGCGATATATCCTCTTGAGTGGCAATTCGACATGAAATAGCTCAATCATGTGAGTCTGCGAATTCGCTCACTCACGAGTTGATCTACAATGACCTCCTTGTTTCTTATCTCACAGTGTGGGCCTTCGGTCAAATCACGCAATGGAGCGTGTTTGTCTCTAGATATGATTCCAGGGAGCTAGAGATAACAACTTAAGTATTTACATACTGGCCTGGGTACGAGTTGTCCCATGGGAATGAGACGAGGAATCTTCGGTACGATAGACGTTCTAAGCCGGTCCGAGTCACCCGACTCTGCCGCACAGGACAACGATTTGGTGCAGCCAAAATTGATCGGCTTGGAAACAGTGTTGAGTGAAGCTAGTGAAGAAAAGCATGACTCACTTGAGGGAACTGAAGCAGTACCTCCTCGACTGGACCAGCGGCTGAGAATAAAGGCTGACGTTTACGTTACTTCGTTCATGGCATTTCTGTATGCAATTCAATTTGCAGACAAGACAATGACTTCAGCAGCTACTTCTTTGAATCTTCGTCAGGACCTGGGCATGATGCAAGGATCTGCGTACAGCTGGGTGGGCTCCGCATTTTACCTGGGATATTTAGTGTTCGAGTTTCCCATGAGCTACTTGCTTCACCGATATCCACTCGCGCGAACCACAGCCCTGATAATTGTGACCTGGGGGGTTATCATCACCTGCACGGCAGCATGCCAGGGAAAATCTTCGTTTCTCGCCTGCCGCGTCCTCTTAGGGATCTTCGAGAGCGCCATCACCCCTTCATTTGTCATTATTACGTCGCAATGGTACAAACGGCGTGAGCAGTTTGCGAGGACATGCATTTGGTTCGGAGCTAACGGACTTGGTTCAATTTTGACAAGCTCAATTGCTTATGGCTTGATCCTACGTCAGGAAAAACATGAGCTTGCAATTAGCGGATGGCGGGTCCTGTATCTGATTTTGGGGCCGTTGAGCATATTTGCTGGGGTGTTATTCTACTTTCACATGCCTAACTCGCCTTTAGAGGCCTGGTTTCTTACTGACGAAGAGAAGCGGTGGCAGGTTGAGAGAACCCGAGAAAATCAGCAAAGCTACGGTTCGAGTAAAGTTCAATGGTATCAAGCACGCGAAGCCCTAATAGACCCACTAAGTTGGCTCTATTGTGCAACTGTACTCTTGGGAAATATCCCCAATGGAGGAATGACAACGTTTCAGAATCTCGTTCTACAAGGACTCCATTATAATCAGAAGCAATCATTGCTGATGTCACTTCCTAGCGGTGGAGTAGAATTTGTGGGCCTCATATTGACTGCAGTCATATCATCATACATCTGCAACTCCAAGAGAATGGTATGGGCATGTGGCTGCTCAGCGGTTTCTGTGATGTGCATGTGTCTTCTAGCGTGGGGGCCCAATGTAGGATCACAGCTCTCGGGTATATATATTTCGAATTGGGCAGGACCTGTGGGTTTTGTCGGCCTGCTATCTCTCATCGAATCCAACGTTGCAGGCCATACAAAAAAGGTGACGACAAATGCCATGATGCTGGTTGCGTATTGTGTTGGCAATCTGATAGGACCTCAGACTTTCAGATCATCGCAGCAGCCAGAATATCACAGTGGCAAGATTACAATGGCAGCTACAGGGGCATGCCAGTGCGGTTTTGAATTTTCTGTCGCGCTAATGTATGTTTGGAAAAACATGCGACGCGAGAAGGCTAGCGGGGGCGTATCCCATATCGCTGAGTATCCAGAATCTAGGGATCTTACCGACTGGGAAAAACCCGATTTTAGATATGCCCTTTAGCTGCTCAATGACTGCTCATTTCACTGAAACGATTTAGAGTTTGTATAGCTCCACATCGAGGATGGGGACAAACTTGGCGAGAAAATTAAGCTCGAGGGCGAGGGAGCGAGACGAACGGAACCAATGAAAGAGAAAAGCAGGGAACCAGAGCTGTGCTGAGCAGAGAGGACAAGTTATAGGCGTAAATCTCTGTCCTCGAGAGGTCCAAGGGCCATAGAGCTCTAAAATTGAGGTTGAACGGCGTATATACTAGCTTCGGAGACATAGCTGGGCTAGGGCGTCTGAGCGTTTAAGTTGATTATCTTTTTCATCTCATCACGTGTATGCAAGGCCAATGAGATGCGTGGCTTCGGAGGCATAGCCACCATCTAAAGGGATACCCATTCTCGAAGCTTGGCAGCGGGAAACTGAGTCGTGCTTTTGATCTCCACTTTTTGGACCAAGTTCAATGATCGGACCCCTCTTTTTGTATCTTTGCACATTGCGCAGAGCATCTGCCAGCCCGACGGAAGTATCGAGCGCTTTATTAACCCCTTGCATTGATGCGGCGGCTGAGCGGGGCCCTCAGATCTTCAATGCTGTCTTTGATTCGCTCCGGAAGTACGGCTCGACGCTCCATCCCAACGGTATGTCGTTCTTCTTCGCAGTTATGCCTGAGGGGGTCTTGTTGCAGCATGGCAACGGGAGGAATGCTACGCCAACGTCATTTGACTGGGTTTCGTACGAGATTGAGCACTCTGAAATCTTCGCGCGGCCTCCATATCACAGGCCAAAGCATAGGGCACCTGAGCAGACTATTATGGGTGACCTGTCTACTTATGACTTCGGAGCGAGCGAAGAGGCGCATGGCTGGCTGCATACGTATCGCACTACAAAAGAGCTACATTTCCTATACATTGACGGAATGAGTGGGAACAAAGATGACACAGGCGTGATTGATTCGCAGGACTACATTCTTCGTGCCGATTCATATGAGAGCAGCTCTCCGCATGGGCCCAACAACGAGTTTCAGCGTGCCACAGAGCTGTGCGAATTATGCGCGGAGATGGGTTTGCAGGGAGTGATTCGTACGGAGAACCCTGGCAATGAGATCATAGTCTGCGATTTTTTTGATGGACTCGAGGAGGTACAGTCTATCCAACGACAGGATCGCGGAGCCTCCCACGATACGTTAGCCCAAGCATGGTTCGGTGGACCTGGGCGAGATGCCGGGGAATGGCCCGGGAGGGATCTCAGGTACGATTTCGAAGCCGGCTTCCGAGACGTGGGGTCACACAGAACGACGCTTGACTACTCGCATATGGTCTCGGCGTTCTTCTATGACGTGAATTTAACAAACCCGAATACTGATCCAGTGGAGAAAAATCTTCCGCGGCTTGTTGAAACCACGCCTAACGAGCGGCAGGCAATGAAGGAGCATCTTAAAGAGGCTATTAAGCAGGCGCGCTCCGCTGCCGACAAGAAACGGCTTTCACTGAGTTGGCGAGATGTCGCCGACCTTATAGTGCGACGCTACGCACAACCCCTTTCCGTCCTCGTGCAGTTGCCGAACAGCACGACAGCCGACGAATATAACACGTACGTCCAGGCGCTCCTCAACGTTGTAGTCGACTACTCTGAGTCGCAGCCTCAAGTGCGAGAAACGATGGCCCGGCAAAGATGCTCGCAGTTCTATCTAAAGACACAATCGCGTGCAACAGAATCAGATGAGCTGATCTATGCGGCGTTCGAGGCAACGACGACACTAATATGCACAACCCTTTTTGACATTGCCGATATCTTGACGGGCGGGCCCGGGCCAGGTGCCCCAAACCGCGTTTCTGGGGACGAAAATGGCCCTGTCTCAGCTGCTAAGTGTTCTATAGCTCGGCTTATGCAACAGCTCGACTGGAGCGTGTTTGAGCGTGAGTACCAACTACCACAGCAACAACTCGACCCTTTGCCTTGAGGCCTACTGTTTCAATATTCTCATGATTTAAGGATGCTCTCTATATGCTATAAATATTTGCCAACGATCAAATTTCCGTACCGCCGCCGCATTCTGCTGACTGCCGCTACAGTTTAGCAAAAACTACCACATACGGCCTCCCGGCCGTACTTCGGTTAACGATCCCGGAGTACGGGGAAGCTATATACAAATGTATCCGGTGACCCCGCTTGTCACCGATCTTGATACAGTATCTGATCGTCTAGGATCGTCCAATTTTGTAACATCACCTTCTGATTCATGAATCACCTCCGGAAGGTTGGCGTGACTCTGCCGATCGTGCAGGCGCCGATGGCAGGGATTTCAACCCCGGCGCTGGCTGCAGCTGTATCAAATGCTGGCGGCCTCGGGTCAATTGGCGTGGGTGCGACCGACGCAGCGGGCGCAAGCGCAATGATCGCCGAGTTCCGAGCGCTGAGTACCCGGGCGCTGAACGTCAATGTATTTGTCCACGCGAGGCCGGTTGCGGATTCCGCGCGTGAAGCGGCGTGGCTCAAGGCACTTGGCCCCCAGTTTTCCGCGTTTGGAGCGGCCCCCGCGGCCCTCACCTCGCCATATCGCAGCTTCCTCGAGGACCCGGATATGCTGAGGGTGCTTCTTGAAACTGCGCCCTCTGTCGTGAGCTTCCACTTTGGGTTACCCCCCAAACACACTATATCAGCGCTGAAGAGCAAGGGTGTGCTTCTCCTTGCTACCGTGACTAGTACGCGTGAGGCGGTGCTTGCTGAAGCCGCTGGAATCGATATTCTTGTCGCTCAGGGAATCGAGGCTGGCGGCCACCGAGGCGTTTTTGACCCGGCTTTACCTGATGATGCTCTGTCTACCCTAGTGCTCACACGGCTGCTGGTTGAGAAGATGGCTTTGCCAGTTATCGCCGCCGGTGGAATCATGGACGGAGCTGGAATCCGGGCTGCGCTGAGCGTAGGTGCTTCTGCTGTGCAATTGGGAACTGCGTTCCTGTGTTGCCCGGAGTCTGCAACCGAGCCGGCCCAGCGCACACTTCTAAAGGGGCCGGCAGCGTACCACACCGTGCTCACGAGCGTAGTCTCTGGTCGGCCCGCGCGCGCGCTGCCGAGCCGCCTCACCGCGCTCTCAAATGAGCTCGGCCAGATCACGCCGCCAGACTACCCGATAACCTACGCGGCTCAAAAAGCACTGCATACGCAGGCGAAGGCGGCCGGCGAGTTCGGGTTTGGAGCATACTGGGCTGGCCAAGGTGCACCGCTCATTCGCGAGGAGCCTGCCGCAAAGCTCGTGGCCGCCCTCATGCACGAAGCGAGTAGTTAAATTTAATTCAAGCTAAGTTCGACTCGTTGGCTGTATGAGAGAATATGTTAGGGACGTCTTTCGTTCTCGGCCTGGGGGTCGAGATCGTATCAATCAGGCATAATCCACTTGTGTATCTAATAGAATTGTCCAGCCTGAAATGTCGCTAAAGTTTGCAAAATGGGCGCGTGCGGCCCTCAACCGGCCCTCAACCGGCCCTCAGCCGAGCTATCCCCAACACCAACAACGAGCCGGCCCAACACCAACAAGCGCTGATGATATAAGCGGCGACGTGTTATCAGTAAACTACTGGACCTCAGTTCATCAAGGCTGGTGGTTGGCTTCTCAGATGCCAACCATGGAGGTTCAGGACCTGTATATCTACCCGGTTAAGTCATTGAGCCCAATTAGTCTCAAGGAGTGCGAAGTCGATGAGTACGGGCTCAAATACGACCGCATGTATGCCCTAACATACCCTGATAAGGACGGTGTTTATCGTATTATCACCCAACTCCAGGTGCCAGCGCTGGCGCGCATCAAGGTTGAGTTGAACGATAAGCACATCTTGCTCAGATACGATAAAGACGGCCAAGTGAGCGAACTCAAACTGCCGACCGATCTCGCGGATCTGCCAACCGGTATGCCCACCCTGAAAATGGAGCATTGGGGATTTGACATGGTTTGCCACGATGTGGGCGCCGTAGATCCTGGTATCGGAACCTTCCTACGCGGCTTCCTCGTCGACAAACCAGTCTACGCGCAAGCAACTATCATTGCCTCAAAGGAACGCCGGCCTGTCCCCACATCGACGAAAGGAACTGAAGAATTTGTTAAGGAGAGCGGACGCGAGTACCGCAACAGCTTCCAGTACCGCTTTCCGGGCACAATCATGACAACCGCCTCTCTAGATGACCTCAACAGGCACATTGAGTTCAGGGGAGACAGCCCCATAGACGTGCGCAGCCTTCGCATGAACATCGTGATCAACACCGACGAGCCATGGATAGAGGACGACTGGCTTCGGGTCCGCATAGGCGAGCACGATTGGTATGTGGACGAGCTCACAGCGCGGTGCCCGATCACTACGGTTGACCCCGATCTCGGCACGTTTCGCAGGTCGCGACAGCCGCTGCCAGAACTCAACCGTTTCCGCCTTATAGAAAAGGGTAAGTCGGCCGTGTTCGGCCTCAATGCGTTCCATAAGGACTTTGGATACACCATGCGCGTCGGTGATCGAGTGGAGGTCATTGAGGCGACGGCCTGACTCGTAATTCTTCGCCGAATACCTGAATTTGCTTCGTTGATCTGTACCATCCAACTGACGTCGAGTCACCCAGATTGTACAGCCTGGAGTGAAGCTAAAACTGGGGTTCTTTTTATATATTGTTGAGGTATTTGAAAATTCATATTGTCGATTATATCGCTTATTCAATTGTAAGGCTTGTGCCATGGTGCTTAAGTTCTGGCTGAAGAGGGGAGAACACATCATTCATGCGATCCCACGGACACTACACTCGTCCTCAGGGTCACCTTCGGCTTTCCAACAGAATCGTTATCTTCAATCGAGGCATCAGCATTCGACGTATGATCCTCAGATTTAGACTTGAAATGCAAAATGCCCCTCGCTCCATTCTGCCGGCCAACCCACACAATGCGCTCCTGCTCCCAGCCATCCTTGTCGATATACGGCTCTGTCTCAACCCGGTATCCTTTCAGCCATGGCCAGAGATTGAACCAAATGAGCCAATATAGAGCGCCGAGTCCAAATAAGCCAAATCCAATGACGCAATGAATCCAGTATGGAGCCTCGTCGTTATATTGGTTCTTCTTACCCTTTGCAGGAGGAACAAATGGAGCTGCCACGAGGTAAATATTACTCAAGCAGAAGAATGCCGCAAGATAGAAACTCGCTTTAATCGGAGGCTTCCAGTCCGGATAATTCTTCTTATGCAGATAAATCCAGCACAAGCCGAAGCCAACGAAAGCGTTCATCACACTCCCAGGATAAGAAATCACGTTAAGAATCACCTCATAAGCCGCTCCAGGTGGAACAGCCAACAGAATCACCAAGCACATTGCATAATTCTCCAAGATTGCGAAAGTCGGCGAGTGGAATGGCCAGCTGCTGGCCCAAACTCGGCTGAAAGGTAAGACAGATGCTCTTCCAAGCTCTTGAATCAAGCGAGCGTTTCCATAAATTGATGAGAGAACGTTTCCCAATGAACTCAGAGCGACGAATACAGAAAGTGCTTTGCGGCCGGAAGCTCCCCAAACAATCTCGAAGAAATCAGCTGCCAATATCACTCCAGAATTCTTCAATCGCTCTAGAGGCACAACTCCGAGGTAGCTGATATTTGCAAGGAGATACAAAATCGAGAGGATGAGTAGCGCTGCCGGTGCTGCATACTTAAGAATCCTCTGCGGATCCTTGGCCTCACCAAGAACGTAATTTGCAGTCGCATATCCTGAATATGAGAACATGATATTGTACAACGCAGATACAATTCCGTTGGCCGTTGCATCGCCCTCGAAGCTGTGGTCAAAATTGTGCGTCAATGGAATCCCTCCACCGCCTGCCCAGCCAACCCATCCAATGACAATAATCATGAGAAGGACAACAATCTTGAATACTCCCAATACGTTTTGAAGTCTTAGTGACCAGAGAGGTGATATCGCGCATAGCAAACAAGCAAATGTTAAGCAACCGAAGCCGATAAGTCTCTGGTTCCACTGGGTAACCTCTTTTCCAGCTGCTGCAACAATGTAAGAACCAAAAGCCGTCGAGTTTGAGGCTGCACCTCCCAACAGGAAAACGGTTGCACTATAAGAGCAGAGCGCTAGGAAACGCGGCTTTGTGTAGACGTATTCGAGATAATTTTTCTCGGCTCCGTTTTTTGGTAACTGAGATCCAAACTCCAAATACACCATAAGTCCACTGAAAGCAATCAGCATCCCCACGACCCACATAATCAGTGCTAGACCTGGACTACCAGTTTCCTTGATAATGGTGGATGGAGTAGCAAAAATACCGGTACCAATGATCCGGCACAATAAGAAATGTCGCAGAGATCATACCAACATTGTTGTGAGATCGTTGCGCACCGGAGGAGAGGCTTCCAGAGTCGTCGGCCTTGATCTCTCGCACCTTGCCCCAACGATTTATCTCGAATGACCCTGTTAAGATGCTTTTCCAAGTCACCATTAAGAATAGAACTATTTCCCAAAATAACTTCCATGCGCTATTTTGGGATACTTAAATATGGTGGATGGTGTTCCAACACGTGGAGTGTTGACAGGGGTGGGTGCAGCTTATCTTTCTCGGTTATGCATCTATCATGCAATTAGGTCAATTAAAGTGCTAAGTTGAGCGGCCGGCTACGGGGGTCACATGAACTGTCGCACTCTGCCTCAAAAAAATTGGCATGTTGAAGCGAAGGATAACAGCTTTGTGGCTTTATTCGGTGTGGGGCAATTTCGGAATACCTCTTTTATCTTTCACTAAAGCTGTAGCAACACGACCAGTCTAAGCGGATAAAATGGTTCAAAAAAGTTCCACATTTTATGCCCTATATCATGTTATTAATGTATTTTGGAGCCTGGCTATTGGCCATCAAATATCCCACTCTTCTGCGGCCTTGTTGCAGCTGGCCAAGGCGATAGCATCATACAGCGTGCCATTTGCGAGATCGCAAATCACGTGGGTTACATGTACCATCATCGACTCTGGGTGTGGAGAGCAACGCATCTGGCGATAGCAGGTTCAAGTTAATGTGGTTTGTGGGGGATAAACGGCACCTTCGGGTCTTTCGCTTTATGCCTCCATCTATTGATCAAATGATTGCGCTGAATGTTGCTATATATGTTATATTTTGTGAGTATAAGTAGTAAGCGCTTGGATTTGAAAAATCGATCTAGCTCCTGAGAGAGAAGATCAGAAAGCCGACGCTCTTAGATGTTAGACGACAAGAACTCACGAATTGCCTTGCCATATTCGGAGACGTGCGTCTCTAGAGGGAAGTGACCGGAGTCAACGAACCGAATATCAGCATTCGGAACGTCGCGCTTGTAAGCATTCGCACCCTCAGGAACGAAAAAAGCATCTTTCGCACCCCACATCGCCAGCACGGGCGGCTGATACTTGCGCAAGTATTCCTGGAACTGACCGTAAAGAGCAACGTTGGTCCGATAGTCGAGGAGTAAGTCGAGCTGAATCTCATCATTTCCAGGACGCGAAAGGTAGTAGTCGTCCAGTTGGCGATTGTCTGGCGAGACCTTGCTTGGGTCGGAGACGCTATCGGTGTATTGGAAAAGAGTCGAATCTGGAGTAAGAAGGCTGCGCAACGCATCCCGGTTGACCTTAGATTCCTCATCCCAATAGGTCTTCACCGGCGCAAACGCCTTGCCAACACCCTCCACATAAGCGTTTCCATTCTGTGTGACTATAGCCGTGATTCGCTCAGGGTGCTTGAGGGCAATTCGAAATCCGACCGGAGCGCCATAATCGAAAATGTAAATGGCGAATCTCTTCAAGCCGATGACCTCAGTGAAGCGATCAATGACTTCAGCAATGCGCTCAAAGGAATAAACAAACTTGGAGCGATCAGGCTGTTCCGTCAGGCCGAACCCCGGCAGATCAGGAGCGACAACATGATAGTTGTCGGACAGCTCAGGGATCAGTCCGCGGAATTGGTGACTCGAGGTCGGGAAGCCATGGAGAAGCATGATCGTGGGCTTGGAAATATCGCCGGCCTCACGGTAGAATACTTTAAGGCCGTCGACATTTACAGTGAGGTACTGAACAGACATGTTTGGAGAGAAGAAGAGTAGCTTGAGATTGATTGGAAGCCTATTGCTGTGAGGTATCTTCTGCTAAATCGACCCCTATTTATATTCTTCTGAAGTGGAGGCCAGTTTGTAATTTCACGGGAGCCCGGCGTTGGACGCAATGCAGGCCTAGACCCATTGACTCATCCATAACGCGCTATTGGCTATGTTTTGTCGGCGTGAACGACACGAAAGGGGGTGAATTATGTTAGTAAAACGACTTTATGATCTCATTGCTGCTCTATACACTGCATCTGCAGGTTTTCAAACCTTGCCGTGAGGGTGTTATTGTACGTAATATTTATAAGATTGCATATGCATCAAGATTATGGGCGCGATCGCACAGATGAGAGCGAGCTCAAGCGGCGTGAGGGCAGCATTAAATCGTTTTCATGGCAGCAAATTTCCCTCATATTCCAAAAACGCGGTTTCTGAGAGAGCTTGGCTCTATTATCGTGCCAGCTCGCTGCTTTTCTCTTCGATCTCGAGATTCCCTATCTCCTTTCACGTGGGGTTGCGACACTGATTGTCCCCAACAAAGCACGGAATTCCGGAGATTAACGTAATATGCAGCAATGTTGGGACGTTTGGTCTTGATCCCTGACGTCGTTTTTACTCCCAACGTGTCAAAAATGCCATGATTGTTTTCTATGTTCTATTCATTAGTAATAAGATCAACATACCCTAAACTCGAAACGCCACCAGAACCAAGAGGTATAAAGAGAAGTTGACGACAAGCGAGAAAGCTTCTCTATCAGCCGAAAATCAGCTTTTCACACCTTACCATGTCTATCTGTGAGACTTTAAGGACACTTTTGCGCGATAGCTTTGCCGGACAAGCGTGCTATTACGCGTCTGGCCGACGATTGTGCAAGCCTCTCTTTGAGAGTCAGTCCTACGAAATCCCAATCAAATACTTGAGCGAGGACGAAAGACCAGTGGACAAAGACGTTCTAGGGAAGTCCAATCTCTCTAGTGGCTCTTCCCTGTCAGACCGGCCCAATAAGATAATCGTAGTCGACTGGGATAGTGTCGATGACGTCTCTAACCCCGTTAACTGGCCTCTCTTGAAAAAAGGTATTGTGTCCATTGTTATGGCAACATGCACCGCGTCTTTGTATATGGGATCTTCCCTGGTGACCCCTGCGGAAGATCAACTCATGTCCGAGTTCTCAATATCGAGGGTGAAAGCCACGTTGGGATTGTCAATGTTCGTATGGGGATACGGTATCGCTTCGCTTTGGTTCAGTCCCATGTCTGAGATTCCATTTTTTAGGGGCAGACTTTACATATACTTGGTGAATCAGTTTATTTTCTCATGTCTGCAAATTCCCACCGCTCTTTCAAATCACATTGCTTCATTTGCCATATTGCGCTTTCTAGGTGGAGTGGTGGCAGCTCCACCATTGAGCACGGGAGTGGCTACATTTGGTGACATGTTTGGATTCCCAAATGTTGTATACGCGATTGTTATCTGGAGTGTGGGTGCTATTATGGGACCCTTCGTCGAGAGGGGCTTTATCTCAACACAACTCTTGGAGGTGGGTGTTCTGGTATTTACTGATTGCCTCAGGAGCAGTACTATCTCTCCTGGTTTTCATATTTCCAGAGACCTCAGAGCAAGCTATTCTGATGAAAAAAGCCAGCTGCTTAAGGCGTCGCCTGGGAAACCCTAATATTATGGCTCCTGGCGATATCACTATGCGGTCCCAAACGATTCGAGCCAACGTGATTCATATCTTCTGGCAGCCAGTACGCTTGACTATGAAAGAGCCAGTGCTGCTCTTGATGAATATTCACCTGGGGTTGATGTATTCGATAATGTACCTCTATTTTGAGGCAATCCCAATTGCCTATGGTGAGGTCTACAATTTCAACCTCGTTCAACAGGGACTTGCATTTTTGTCGTTACTCACTGGCTGCTTTGTGATGGCAGCATTCTACATTCCATACTTACACATCCGACTTGTAGGACCAATAAAGGAAGGAAAGGCTCCGGATGTCTTCAGTGTATTTGGGAATGTGGGCATATACGCGTCGGTCCAAGCGCCCGTTGGCCTTCTCATTTTCGGGTGGACTTGCCATCGTAATATTGACTGGGTCGTCTCAATGGTCGGGAACTTCATGTTTGGTGGTGGGATATGGCTGATGTTCAAGACGTACCTGTCGTTCATCTCCAATCTCTACCCGCCATCTCAGGCAGGGTCTGCATACGCAAGTAACTCGGTGGCCCGAGCTATTTTGGCTGCTGGCTTCCCGTTATTCGCTCGCCCAATGTATACTACATTATCCATTGATGGCTTTCCAGTGGGGTGGGGATGTTCCTTGTTGAGCTTCATATGCATTCCTATGGTTGCTCTTCCCGTATATATACGTATCAAGGGCAAGTATCTCCATGAGAGAGCGATAGAGCTCTATGGTAATCAGTAAAGTTCCATTGAATCTAAATCTCGACTAAGGTTTGATCGATTTTCTAAAGCTTTAATCACTTCAAATAGACAGATTCCATTTGGCTTCAACAACACTTATCGTAGCGCTATTCAGCCAACTAGACCTCTCAATTATACAAATGGTCACTCGAAGATCTACACAACCGGCTCGACTTTCCATGGTGTAAGTGGGTGTATGTCACGTATCATCCCCTTTAATGGCTCTGCTCTATCTATGCTAGGCTTCGCTTGAGAAATATATGCTTATATGAACGAACAAGCTTGATTTATTAGGCTGACCCTCCGCGACGCTTTATCCGCAGCCTGGGAACGCTATTCTAGGAGGAGACTGTGTGTGCTTCAAGGTCCTAGTACCGCTCGAAGTCGGATATCAACGCTTACCGCACATACCGTATCGTGGATCAACAGATTGCTGTTAGAGCAAACCCTCACGTGCGTGCTACCTCATCTATGGTATGAATTCAGTACCTCTAAGGCCTGTGCCTGATTTCAATCAACTGTCATGTCCTCGAGAAACTTCATCAGTCCTGAATCTAGGCCTCAGGCGCTGCTATAGCCAATGCGCGGCGATTGTTCAAGCCTGGCTTTCAAAAGTTGCGTGACCGATGCCCATGTTTGCTTACGCTAGCACAACACCGTGTTTGCTGTGCGGCTCTAATTGGCGTGCTCCGTGCTCTGTCATGCTGCAATGGTGGGCCAACGTGTGTATTGAATCAACCCTCCTCAAACCTTATTAATTATGCATTACAAAGTCACGAGTCAGAGGGACAAGGGACTATGGAGCTGTAAAACCGCTGATAGTGGCTAGTTAACAGTTTATCTTTCAACCAATGTCTCGCTTCGAACGTGATCCCGAATCTCTCCTGTTTCGGCATCGTCAGCTCGCGCCCACAGCCTCTGTTCGTGTGTCCCCGCTCTGCCTAGGTGCAATGACTTTCGGTGGAGCACACCAGAACGTCTTGGTGATTGCTCTCGTGAAGAGGCCTTTGACATGCTCGACTACTTCTACTCGCAAGGCGGCAATTTCATTGACACGGCCAACAACTACCAAGATGGCCAATCTGAGATTTTAGTTGGTGAGTGGATGGCTAAACGTGGAAACCGCGACGAAATTGTCCTAGCTACTAAATACACGACGGGGTATATGGCTGCGCACAAGGATATTATCCAGTCAAACTACGGCGGAACCGGCGCTAAATCCATGAAGCTTAGCGTTGAGAAGTCGCTCGAGAAGCTGCAGACCAGCTACATTGATTTATTTTATGTCCACTGGTGGGATTATACAACCTCGATACCCGAGCTTATGCACGCACTTGACGACTTGGTGAGATCGGGTAAAATCATTTATCTCGGGATCTCGGACACCCCGGCATGGGTCGTCACTAAGGCCAACCAGTATGCCCGCGACCACGGACTGCGCCAATTCTCGGTTTACCAAGGAAAGTGGAGTGCAGCTATGCGGGACTTCGAGCGCGACATTATTCCGATGACTCGCGACGAGGGTATGGCTCTGTGCCCCTACGGCGTGCTCAACCAGGGCCGGTTCCAAACAGAAGCTGGCTTTAAAGAGCGTGAAAAGAACAACCCCGGACGCAAGTTCGTCCCCGTCAATGAGCATGACAAGAACATTTCCCGAGCCCTTGAGAAAATCGCGAATGCTAAAGGCGTTCAGTTGCTCGATATAGCCCTCAGCTATGTGATGCAGAAGGCCCCCTACGTGTTCCCGATCGTGGGCGGACGCAGGGTTGAGCATCTCAAG
Source organism: Entelexis gropengiesseri (assembly GCA_030579755.1). Classification (NCBI taxonomy): domain Eukaryota; kingdom Fungi; phylum Ascomycota; class Dipodascomycetes; order Dipodascales; family Trichomonascaceae; genus Entelexis; species Entelexis gropengiesseri. The sequence continues at coordinate 119,441 of JAKTRO010000015.1, read as the reverse complement.
GGCAGCATCGGAGCGCTGAAGGTAAGCTTGACTGATGATGAGATTGCCCAGGTGGAGGCAGCCTACCCGTTTGACCACGGATTTCCTCATACTTTCCTCAGCGGATCGCTCTTTGACGGGTCCACGCCGCGAGCGGCTACTGGGCCTGGCGATGTGTGGTTGACGAAGTGGCAAGGCACATTCGATTGGGTGCCGGCTCCGGAGGCCATCAAGTTCGATACCGAGAAGTGATATTAATTAAATAGGCTGTTACGTTGTTAGGTTGTCGGTTTGAATAGGCTATCTTTGCAAGTAGATACCGTCTGCAGCTTGGAATGCTCGCTTGAGACGGTGCGCAGTGTAATCTCGCAACGAAACTCTAGTACCAGGACCAGCCTGACGCACCCGAGGCGCGCAATTTCCGCTACGAACCGAGGGTTTCTACGTTATACTGTGAATGCCTTGCACGGAGCTTGCCTGCAGGTTAGCTACCGCCCGGCTGGCTACACAAGTGGGCGCGCGGCGCACCTGTCAGCTCATGCAGCAGTAGGTTTTCAAGCGCGGCTGCTGGGTACCCTCGTGGTAGCGGCTCGTGTCCACACAGACATAAGCAGAGAGCTTCACAAAACCTTCAAGCCAGCCAGGTGGGCCATCAGATGTCGCGAGTTCCAGTAATTGACGTCTCAAGCCTATATTCGGCCAGCTTTCAGGACCGCAAAGCTGTCGCTGATGAAGTAGGCCAGGCACTGAAGCAGACCGGTTTCTTCTACGTGAAGGGCCACAAGGTGAGCAGCGAAACACAGCGCGGGATGTTTGAGGCCGCCGAGAACTTCTTCGCCCTGGATAAGGCCACGAAAATGAAATACTACATTGGAAAGTCGCACAGCCATAAAGGCTATGTTCCGGCAGGAGAGGTGGATGTCGCCGGCATGCCCACGAACTCTTACGAGGCGTACGATTACGGCTCCGAACTGGGTGACGATCATCCTCTTGTGAAGAAACAGACTCCATTCTGCGGGCACAACCAATGGCCGGCAGAATTGCCTGAGTTCAAGCAAAAAGTCGTCACGTACCACAGTGCCTTGGCAGAGCTCTCGCTCAAGCTGCTGCGCGCCATTTCGTTGGCACTTGGTCTGCTTGAGGATGAGCTCGACAAATACTTCGACGACCCGATAGAACCGGGCAGAATGGTACGCTACCCTGTGGTGACCGAGCCAGAGGACCACACGGCTGGTAGCCACGAAGACCCGGAGGCAATAACAATAATCCAGGCAGATGCACCAGGCCTCGAGCTTGAGGCTGAGGGCAAGTGGGAAGACGTTCCGCCGTTGCCTGGTACATTTGTTGTGAACACAGGCCAAGCTTTACAGTACATGAGCAACGGCCTCATTAAAACAACAAAGCACCGCTACCGGAACCTCCCGCAAGTATCCCTCAAGATCCCTTTTTACCTCAGTCCGAACTACGCGGTGAAAATGGAGCCGGTACCGCAACTGAGAGGTAGAGGCCAGTTCGACGATGTGCCTGCTGTACAATCAGGGGACTTCCTATGGGGCACCCTTCTGCAGGCATACCGCTACAGTATCGATCGGGTTAACAGCGGCGAAATAACAGTACCGAAAGGAGTCGCTAAATACCGCGAAGAATGGCTCTCAGGAACTGGGGTCAACTCGTGTAAACAGGCATAACCTAGGCCATGGATCCGTATCACAGTGCCAGGTGTAGGGGCCGTACGAATTTGAATTTATAGGGCTATAAATGTTAAAGGAGAGAGAGTAATAGCTGGTTCGATCCATTCATGAGACTACTGTCGCTTTAATATCCGTTTAGGCTCTCAGCAAGCTAACAAGTCCTACAAGTGACGACAGTCCCATCAAGAAAGGCCGGCCCAAATGGAGGAGACCCCATTTTTCAACTAGAGTCTTTGCCGAGTCTGCTTCAGCCGGTGTTAAATCACCTTTCGAATCGATCTTGCCAGCCAAAGCGAACAACTTCCTGTTCGTTGGGAAGACCGTGAGTAAGGTGTAGGGAATGATGCTAAGGGCGAGGGCAGCGCCCAGCAGCGGGGCGCTAACATGCGAGCGGCCATTGCCGGGCGCGAAATAGTGCGCAAGAATGTAGCCAATGGCAGATACAACACCGCCACCCACAAAATATGGCGCAGCTCTATCATACATCCGCTTCCATTGAGTCACCATGAGGTCCGCAGGCGAAGCGAGAAGCCTGGGTACGGCAAACGCGGTTAGGCTAATGCCAGCCCCTGATGCAAAGGCCGATAGGAACACGGCAGCGCCCTGGGCACATCGGTAAACATCAGAACTATTTGAGGAGGTCGCGGAAATCATAATCGGTAATATTACTAGGTGTGTGAAATCGTTGATATGGAGGAGCAGCAAGCATTTGAAGAGCGCTATACAAAGCGTATCGCGGAGAGTCCGCTCACTCTCGCCGGGATTCCGACTCTCCCCGCCTACCACCTTTTCGGGGCCGTCTAGGACCACTTCTCGTAGATTACAGATGCTTCTGATATCTCATAGTTGATCTATGAGCTCAAACCTCGAGTCACCCCTCCCTCCAAGATGATCGTTTATCAGCGATAATTGATGCTGACTTGATAGTTTGAATACTGCGTTATAGATGCTAGTAGGATAGTAGGATATGGATAGTTAAGTGGTCGTGGCGGACTCAGCTAGAGCTGGACTCAAAACTACAGCCGGCCATTGTATTGTAATACACCCTCGTAGAGGATGAATAGAAGCAGTTTTTGACTCACAGGTTACGCGACTGAATAGCACCGAAAGGTCTAAGCGGCTTCGATCAAGGACTGACGATTTCTCCCCAACATGCTCTCGCTGTCTTCAACCTCTTTGTTGGAACGGCATGGCATGAATTCATGGTCTTGAGGGTCATTTCGGCGAGGAATTGATGGAATTCTGTGCAAACTGAATGTCAGAATCGCGACTACTACTGCGACAAGTATCGACGAAGAGCTCAGGCCCAACGCAAAATACATGCACGCTTTGTGAGCCTTTAAGGTATTGCCTGGGTCATGCTTCAAGATCTGAGCCTCGATAGTGCCCGCTATACCCAAAAACAGAGATTCTCCATATAGGATCATCGTATTTATCAAACTTCCAGCCATCCCTTGAAGGTTTGGAGGAAGTTCATCGCTCAAGATAAGCGATCCAGCTGGAAAGCTCCAGTCCATACCCCATACTCCCAAAATCCAAATCCCCATACTCACCTGGAAATAAGACTGATCCACAGGCATATAAAGGCACATTATGTCGCTGCACATGAAAATAGTCATCGATATCACCAGTAGAAATTGAGGTCGGATATAAGCGATGAGAAAGCCGCAAACCAACGCTGCGCACATGCCTGAAGGGATAGCGGGTGAGAGAGATGCCCCAGCTTGTAATGGATTGTAGTTTCGAAGCTGCTCCACGAAAACGAAAAAGCGGTAAAACAAGATGCCAAATGAGCCCCAGCTCAGCAGCAGTGTCAAAAGCGTGAGACACAGCTTGAGATCGCCAGTGACCTGTCGAGGAACAAGTGGGTTCGACGGAAATTTCCCTTCGTACCAAAAGAATAGCACCAAAAACCCAATGCTTATGACAAGAAGAGCAATAACATAGCTTGTTTGCCAACCAGCAGATGGGGCTTGATTCCAAACAAAGTTCAGTAACACCAAGCCTGTGACACCAATTGCACAACCAATCCAATCCACAGAGGCATTCCGGTCCTCTTTATTGTGGGGAATGATGTATGGTATTGACCACCAGGCTAGAGCCAAAGCACCAGCCAAGGCGATAGAGTAATGATAGAAGCTCCATTCCCATTGTGGGGTTTCAGTTGCGATGAGCCCATCAAAAAGAGGCCCAACATTACCTCCTAGAGGAGCTCCCAAGCCAATACCGGCGAAAATCATGTTTTTACGACGCGTCCCAGTTCTGTAGACTCGGCCTGCAATACCCATCAAATTAGGTAGCACGAACGCTAGTCCGGCGCCTTGCATGGCGCGACAAACGATGAAAAACGTCGCGGTCCTGATGTAGCCAGAGATACCAGCTAAGATACTCCAAACCAACGTCCACATGTACCCACCAAGAACCGCCGCACGCAAGCCATACACGTCTCCGATACGGCCGCTGATAAGAATTAAAGTGCCTGTGGCCAAAGAAAAGCTTGACATATACCAGGTACGCTGAGACTCGTCAGAATTGAACGCATTCCCCAAAACCTGCAAGAGTGGCAAAGCGGCGTTCGCCGACGCTTGGGTAAATATCTGTCCAAAAAAAAGTGATAAGATGAACGCATACTCCATTCTCGGGTGTGCAGAAAAGTATCTGGGGTCCGTGAACTTCTCAGACGTTTTCATCTGTAGAGAACTAGTTTCTTTCATTGGATTTGTCGCACGGCATAATAAGACAGTAACTGTCAAATGTGCAGACCGTATAAACGTTCCTTGCGTCACTGTATTTGTCAACTCTCACAAATACTTCGCTTCTGATGCATATGACGTAGACTCAACTCAGCGTTTGCGGAGAAATGGAGCCGGTTCTCTAACCTTCCGTCAACGGTTATGAACCCCTGAAAAGGTCGATTAAAGTGTGATTGCGTTCTGTTACTAGGACTGTGGGGCTAAGAGGCAATTAGACCAACAAAATAGGGTGATAATAGTTTTCTTGCACACGCATGCTCCATCCAACTTCTGCGGTCCCCCATAATTTGAGCTCTAAAACATGGACTACATAACCGAACCCTATCCCATGATTAGCCGCCAGACCACCTACAATTACTCACGTGGTCACATAGCCGGTCAGCTGAGAAGTGGGGGCATTGGCAGGTTGCCGATGAAGAGAGAGCTCCGAGAGCTTGAACACATGAGCATGTGACATCTGTCGTTCACCTGATAACACCTGGTCTTTACAGATGCGGGGGAGAGGCATTATGAGAACCGAGCACAACCGCACATTCGTCTCTTAGCGTTTTATCATAAAAAGTGAGGTCGTGCGACTATATATCACTTATCAACATCATACCTGAAGGAGCTAGATGCGTCTGTAGCTATCGCCGAGCGTATGTCACAGTTCTGATCAAACGAAGCTCGCAGGGATTAAGCATGAGCCTCTTCTTTTGCGATGTCTTTAGCGAAATTTGCCGCAATTCGTTGATGAAGGTACTCAGCTGCGGTGATTGATGGGTACTTGCGCCCTGGGCTCTCGATGATCACGTCAGTGTTAGCTTGCGCAAAAAAGGCGATGCTGTACCTAGGACCGATGTCTTCCCCGGACCGGGGCATGCGCACTCTGTGAAAATTCGAGGGAAGCCGATCATCCGACCACCTCATGAGCATGTCGCCGATGTTACAAGTGATGGTGTCGTTCGCAGGTTCGACTGGAGTCCACGCCTGGCTCTGGATCTCGGCACCAGGCAAGACCTGGAGTCCACCTTGGCCTCTACGCTGGAATAGCAGGGTGAGGGCATCGAAATCAGTGTGTGCCCCAGCCCGCCACATTGACTGATCATTCAGAAGCTCTTTGGGGAGCGAGTAATAGTGCAGCAGTCGCAGTGTGCTTTGATACGTTTCCTTCGAGGGATCGTGGGCGCGGGTGAAAAAATCACGATCTAAATCAAGCTTCTCCGCAAAGCAGCTCAAAAGGTCCATCGCCACTTTCCAGCACTTGTGCTCAAAGTCCAGCAGCGTTGCGCGAAAGCCGGCCACTTCTTCCTCGCTAGGCCAGAGCCCATTCATACGCGGCACAGTGATTTGGTACGATTCCTTCTGATCTGGAGTACCCGTCGATGGCCGCACCTGGCTCATGTATTCCCATCCCGCGTTGAGTCCTCTTTGTTGTGAGTAAAGCTTCTTTACATCTTCGTCCAAGGCAAAGAATTTCGCGGACATTTCAAATGCATTGTTGACTTCCGCGATGTCTATCCCATGGTCCGAAACCTGGAAGAATCCAATTTCTGTCGCAGCGTCCCAGAGTTGATCGGAGATTTCCTGTCTTCTCGCCTGAAAATTAGCGAGGCTAATTGTGCGAACCTCACGCGTAGAGTTTTCAACTCCCATGGCACCCATACCTGCCTCGCGGCCAAGTTCTGCGAGGGCATATGTCGCTGGAACTGACGTGGTAGCTGTTGCCATTGTACCTGAACTGCTTAGCCGTGGCGCAGCTAAAATGCTATTTATATACCGGAGACGGATCTGACACAATCGCCACTCAATACCTTTATAGCCAGGACGATAAGATCGTGGCTGCCTCGGCGGGCCTTTCCGCGGGTAAACTCCATGGAGCCTCCATGGAGCCTGCCGAGGGTGCCGCTCTCCGGATTAGATAACAGCAATCTATCTCGTCTCGTCTGCACGTGAGCTACTCCGGCATACAGCCGTAGCGGACAGCAGGTTTACGCTGCTTCTTTTCAAGGAAAGCACCAAACGCATCTCACTCATACAAAATTATAATGGCCCTTGCTATATCTAAATATTTTTGGCTATAGGTTGCTCATTCCTCTGACTTACCGCTGTTGAGCTCTTTGATGGCGGCCTCAGGCTTGTCGAGCTCTGTGACTGTGGCCTCAATTATATCACCATCAAAGCTTTCATTTTGAACGCCTTGACCTTCGTAGACAATTACATGGCTCATGTCGTCTTCTTGATAAGGTATGGCCAGGTTTGCCAGGCACCCTATAATACCTGCGATTGCGTAGGGTGTCTCTACGACTATTACAATGGCATCGAGAAACCCCTTCAGGCCTGAGTTATCACCCTTATAAGTGAATACGCCACTGAACCATTTGGGTACAAGCAGAGATCCAAGGCCAAACACAAGTTGTATAGTGAGCACCACCCGATCTCTTCTGTTGAAGCTAGACTTGGAAGTTACTGCCAACCCCGACACAGCCACGGAAGTAAAAAGGAATGTTGTCATTCCTCCCAGTGCGGGTTTTGGTATAGCAACGATTGCTGCGCTGAATTTTCCTATCACGCCCATGAGCACCAGCCAGATGCAGCATGACACACCTGCCTGCCGAGAAGCCACCTGGGTCATTGCGATGACTCCATTGTTCTGCGCAAATGAGCTGAGTGGGGTAAGTGTGGCAAGACAACCAATAATGGATCCGATCCCCGATGCTAAGATTCCACCCTGGACTCTGCTTTCAAAGTCGCTCCCCTTCTCGGTCGATAAGCGCGATACATCCGCACTAGCCGTAACGTCACCAATGGTTTCCAAAACACACACTATATATACTGCAAGCATGGGTAACACAATTGGACCATACAAGGACATATGAAATGTGCGCACCCAGTTGAACTCGCCGCTTGGTGCTTGATCAATAGATTCATGTTGAAAATACCCACACGCAGCTGATATGATGCATCCAACTAGTAATCCAATGACCACGGAACAGGATTTCATTATTGGAGCGCCAAAGCGATCGCACAGAATGATCGCCACCACGACACTGAAGCCTATTCCTACCCATTGACCTGATCCCCAAATGTGTTCATGAGAGGGTTTCATCGTGTTGCACATTTTGTCTGGATAACAACCAGAGCCTCCGCCCCAGTCTTGCATACCACTTTGTACTAGTGATGCCCCGACCAGCAGAACATTCGGGCCTGTGACAATAGGAGGAAATAGCTTTCTTAATGCTCCGGGAGTGATGAAAGACATCAACACCTCAAGTAATGCACATAGAGCGCCAGTCCCAATCAAAGCACCGTACGCTTCTCTGCATGGGAGATGGCTTCCGTCAGATGCTGTGTGACAAAACCCATTCTTGTACATCAATGGCACCGCCGAACCAAAAACTGAGATAGATGTAAAAGATTCCCCTAGAACCGAAATCATACCCGTCCCAACGAAAAGTTGAGTGAAGGGGATTCGGAATCTGAGGACCTGTAAGAGCGTCATAACGCCTGAACCAATTAAGGCAGCAGAGACAAGATACTCAGTATCTAATGTTGACAAATTCGCGAGCGAAGCGCAAAGTAGTGGGGGCGAGATAATTCCTCCCATCATCGCCAGCGCGTGCTGGAATCCAAGCAGAATTGTCAATAAGAGAGGGAGATTCTCGTCCACCGCAAAAAAACGAGGAGGCTTGGACTCCCACCTTGTGAATGGGATTGAGGGAATGAACATGGATCTATACTCTATGTCCCCGACGATGCTATCATAAGTGAAAAAGGTGCGGACCGATTTGCGAATCTTCTGAAACCCACCTCGAATAACAACATCTCTTCCCTTTTGAACTGGTGGGCACTCAGTCCCAAGGTGATCTTCCGATGGATGGTGGGGTGAGGCCATTGTTAAGGCAATACAGGACGATCGATCACCCGCAGTAGCATCATCCCTTTAGCTTTAAGCCCCATAGCCTTGCTGCAAGTTATGCGTTAGATAATCACACAGTCTTATCTTCGGGTCATTATCTGGGGCAATAACTCATGATTAAGTGATAAAACGATGGCTCATCTTTACCCTAGCCCGCGATGAGGTTTCCGCCGAGAAGCCACGTTTTATTTGTGGCAAGATAAGGAATCGATGGTCTCTATGTACTCGTGTGATCTAGAAAATGCAAGGATCGCGTTCATGGGCTAGAAAAACAAACACGTACCATTGCTCAAAATGCTAATTTACTTTTGCTGAGAACTCTCATGCTCAGTACTACTTTTAGTTAATGCGCGGTACTTCTCTTCGCTGATTCTTCCCAGAACACTAGCAGCAACTTTCCCTTTTTTGAGTCCATAGAATTCTTGAAAGCTCATGATCAGAGGGTTCCACTTGTCGGGATCAATCCTATTCTGGTATGCGTTCATGCGCAAGTGTTCCATCACATGAATCCTCGTTACGACGACCTCAATAGCCAGAATAGCTCCTACGAGATCTGGAGTATCTTTGCGCAAGGGGCTTACGCTGACCATCCGTGCTTCCATCTGAACGGGACACTCAGTAATGAGGTCCGGCTGCACGAGGTCTGCATTTCGAGGGGTCAAGCCGGCGCGTGTCCATTTGTCTTTGACGAACTTGTAGTTGCGGTCCTGTTTAGAAGCAGAAACAGGGTTAGAGCCGGTGGTGTCGGCAAGGAAATTAACGTGAGCTGCCATGGTGTCGTCAGGTAAGTTGAGGACACACTCCCCCGTACGAAGTAAGTTCTCTGTCGTTTTGGATGACGCATCGAGCCCCAGCATGCAGCTACGTCCAAGCCACCAGGCAGAAGACATTGCGGCGATGTTTGAAGTTCCATCTTCGTTGCTGGTTGTGATGAGGACCACGGGGGTGCCCCAGTATAGGATGGCAGGAGAGATTGTGACGTGTGTATGGCTTGACATCTCAGATTAAAGAGTCTTTAGCTGTAAGTAAACAGTTTATAGAGCATTCTAGTGCGGTTATATACTGCTTGGTGGGAGTATGGTGGCATGCCATTGGTAGGCTCTGATTGGTCACTTCTTTAGCAATTAACGTACGTAGATCATTTTTGGGGGTGATATCTTAGTGATTGACAATAAATGGGAGCTTTAATCAATTTAAGCTTGTTATTATGGGGGTTTATAGTCCTCGTTGAAGCGAGATCTAGTCTCGTGTTGCGAACTTAAGCTTGGCCTAAGAGAGCAATGTCACATATTCTAGATGACGGCAGCTAATAAAGGCGCGAGTTTGAAGATGCAGAAATATACTCCGACATATAGTGCACGAGGTCGCTGGAGAGACTTAGTACAGTTGCTATTATTATAATTGGCTTCGCATTGAACGAGTGAGGTGAGGGGCGCTGAGCGAGGTCAGGTACATGGATAAGCAGACAAGCTATGAGAAGTAACGCGATCGAGTTGCCCAATCTCACATTAACATGTCGCCTCAAGCTGTTGAATATCTCTGCATAGGCGACCTGCACAGTCTAGTCTCTCTTACAACTGTAGTAGCTCCAACTCCAATGACATAATCGACATCAGTGTAGCAGCCCGCCGGGCCTATTACGAGATTTGATTGGTCACTTCGACCACAAGCACCCCGCATGAAATAGACCGCGGAATCCTTGATCTAGCGAGCTCATGGTTCGACACAGCGGACTTGCTATCTACTGAGTGTCTCCCTTTGTCATTATTACACTATCCACAATGAGTGACCCGTTATATTTGAGTGACAGCTCTCGTTGGAAGGCAGTCAGATATCGCGACCCTTTAGCGGATGGGCGATTTGTATATGCTGTTCGAACCACCAAAATATACTGCCGTCCAGTATGTAAGGCACGACTTGCGCGCCGCGCTAATGTGAGCTTTTATCAAACGTCCAAAGAGGCGAGCCAATCCGGGTTTCGACCATGCAAACGGTGCAAACCTGATACAGTTGGGCAAATGCCTGAAGAAGAAGCGGCTCAGCGGATACGGTCGCTCATTCAAAGTGAAGTATCGACTGAAGCTGCTAATTCAACGCAGGGAACAGTCAGCTATCGAAACCTGTCGGAGCTTGCAAGCAAGACGGGAGTGTCAAAATGGCATTGTCATCGTGTATTCAAGGACGTCACAGGACTGACGCCTCTTGAATACTCGCAGATGAGAGAGAAGAGCCAAAGAAACCTTGAGACTCAAGGCGACGTAGTCGAAGCCCTCAGCCAGAATTCGTTCACAGATACAGGATTTACAGCCTTCGTGTCGGACTCTGAATTCTGGAAAGAGACGGATGCGTTGCTTGCGAGTGTTGACGCAGACTTACTTGATGGATCTTTCTCGCCAGTAGATTCATTCGAGCAAGGTGTCTGGTTTGATAGTACTCCTCTCCAGGCGGTTTCAAACGAATCGGTGTCTTTATGGGAACGACAAATGTCGCATGATACATCCCAGTTCATAGGATGAGAGATTCTCACAAAGGCAAGTACTCCATGCTAGAATATTCGTCAAGATGTGTTCAATCCTTTGTTGAATCAGCGATTTAACGCGCCAGCGCACTTGGCGAAGGAACATCAGGGCACATTGCACATTTCAAACGACCGTTGGTACACGCTTCAGTCCGATCCTGAGGGCTTTGCCATTTGCGGCCCAAGCGTCGCGAGGATATTTGAGCCGATGGCTATGGGCAACTCCTTTATACCCAAGACGCGTGGACTTCTACCTAGAGGTACGCCAATGCTACGCTCTCTCAACAGCCAATCGCACAGATTACCGGCGCTTCATAGCAGATAAGTGGAGGGATTTTTCACGGGCGACAGCGTGCCCCTAGACAGATTTGTGAACACATGGGCGGGTGTTCCCAAATGTCCCCGCGACCAGGACGTTGAAAATTGGGTATGGTGCGGATGGCCGGAGCGCGTCATTTGTCCTGAATCTTACCACGGTTTCGTTCAAGGGACGCTTCTTGATCATGCTTCGACATTGCCATTTCACTCGGGATTATGCCTCGCTGAAAGCAGGATCTGCGAAATGTACAGTCCCCGCATGCGCGGACTTTATGGTGATGCATGTAGCCGCGCACCCCCTGATGTTTCTGAGCTCTTGACGTACGCGGTGGGGCGTCGCGGCATCTACCTTCAATCTATGCCCTCTTATCATATCGACTTATCATGATGCAGCAAACGGTCCTTGCCAACAAGCAAAGCATGGCACGCTTTCAAAGCATTAACCGAACTGACATGGGCAATATGCAGCCACTGATGGACGGCCCCTCCCGCTACACTAGGGAAGAGCAAGATGTAGGAGACGGATTCGAAATAAGCTGTTGCTGGAGGAAACCGAATATAATGTGGCTGCCCTCAAGATTGGAACACACATGGGCGGGGAAAATCTAATGATGGCGACGATATACGAGAGCCACTAACGAGCCGTTGAATGAATGCTTTAGGATTCTATATGCGCGATAACGCAGTTTTGCACGCAGCGATAAGCTTGCTTGCATATAAAATAGTATTTGATCATTAAGCACAGTGACCAGATAAGTGTATATACCTCAGGCGATCGCCAGCGGGAATGCCATGGGCCAAAACAAGGCAGACAGGTGATCGCCTAAGAGACTAGCCTTGACACGGGGACCCTGTGGCCTGGACTAAATGCCATCCAACGGCTACTTAGTGATCCAAAACAAGGGTAGAGTGCGCTGAGTTCATCGAGGCGTACCTACCTACCAAATTTGACAGATGGCTTCATAAATCATGCCCGACTCGTGCGCCTTATTAGGGAGCCCTTGCAGCATCGTGTCGCATTGCGGGACTTTCAGAGAGAACTCTCACGTGGGGATTCCATCACCTTAAGTGATGATATGACTCATCTATGGTATAAGTAGTTTAACTCAGTGTATGCCTTTATCTGATTTCAATCTTCTAGAAGGTCCCTAGAACCTCCTAAGTTCGGAATTTAGGTCCCAGACGTCGCCGTAACCTACGTCCGGTCGTCGGAGCATGGTCTTTGCTGACCCTAGTCCAAGGTCACATTACCACCACCTCTGATAGGGACGTCACTGGGTGATACATTACATAGCAGCTCACTTGCAGCGAAATTTGTAAGACATGTGACAGGTCCCGGGGTAAACTGCGGCGCCAAATCCGAGATTATGACGGGTATGTATGGAGGATTCATGGCCGGGGAGACTCTGTATCATGATTTGTTACGAGCGAGGCGTTCCCCTTCGACGCAAAGCCAGCTTTTTTTTTGGTAGAGAAATGCGAAGTCTGCCGCGTGGGGAGCTTGCAACGCACTAGCTCGGCACTCGGAACATAAGTATCGCCCACTTCCGGCGGCGTGATCTCCGTGCGGCTGCAGGGCGTCAGGAGAGCCCTGGCCAGGGACTGGGTCACAACAACTGTGACCGGATATTAAATACATGGTGAAAACTTGATATTGTAAACGAGAGGTGCGGGAGGCTGCAATCCTGGTCTGCGGGGCTGGTGGCGCTACAGAACTCCATAAGGCGTCAAGGAGCGGTTTGTCTAATGTTTACTAAGATGTTAAAAAAAGGATGCAAGGATGAGTCAGGACGGCGTGATAGCCGAGTGGGGATAGGGTAGCTCAACCCTGTTCGCGGCACTGCCTACGTCGGCTGATTCCAGGGGCACAACGCGAAGGGGCTGTTTCAGAGGTGAGGGCCGAGCACTACATCAAGCGATTATTCATACGAGGCTGAGTGGGCTTTACAATCGTTGCAACGCGACGCATGCGGCCTGCGAGAGGATCGGCTGAAGCAAAATCGACCAAAGAATAAAGCTAATTGCGAAACCAGCGGTATAGCACGATCCGGAATGGATATATGGGCGCGATCACTTAGGGCCTACAATACATCGGGCTCGAACGCGTGAAGTTGTCAAGCCTTGCAGGCGGAGCGCGCCAAGACCCGCTTGAGTCAGACCTGCTTGAGTCAGGCTGCGCGCGATTACTAAGATGTGAGCTCGCATCAAGGGTTGGTACCCTATTACAAAACTTGCAGCCTCCAACGCTGTGGTGCACAGGCCTTAAGTACCAAGCAAGACCTAGTTAGAACCGGTGCAAACACTAGTAATTTCAGTATGGCCAAGCGCAGAGTTGTGATTGTGGGTGGCGGCTACGCCGGCGTGAAGATTGCCGCGGCGCTTGACAGCACGGTGGACGTTACGCTCGTGGAGAAGAACGAGTACTTTGTGCACAACGTGGCGCTAATTCGGGCTGTCGTGGACCTCGAGTGGCTGAAGAAGATCTTCTTCCCGTACAGCGGGCTGCTGCGCCAGGGCCGTGTGGTCCGCGGCAAGGCCGTCGAGATCAAGCCCGGCAAGGTCATTCTCGAGGACGGCACCGAGCTGCCTGCGGACGACATTGTGCTCGCCACAGGCTCGTCGTCGCCTACGCCGTTCAAGCCGGCCGGATCGATCAGCGACCTCGTGAAGAGCGTGCAGACGATCCACTCGCGCGTCAAGGAGGCCAAGAGCATCGCGATTGTTGGCGGTGGCACGGTTGGGCTTGAGCTCGCCGGAGAGCTCGCTTCGTACTTCCCGACGAAGCGCACCACGCTCATTTCCTCGAGCGCCGAATACCTGCCCGAGTACGGCAAAGCAATCGGCAAGTCGCTGTCGAGCCAGCTCCAGAAGATGGGCGTTCGCACGATCATGGGCCACCGCGCCACGAACCTGTCGCCCACCGACCAGCCCTACGGTCCCACGACCCTCGAGCTCGATAACGGCACGAAGATCGAGGCCGATCTCGTGTTCCCGGCCATCGGCTCCAAGCCCGTCGTGAACCTGCCGGACGTGCCCCTGAAAAACGGCAAGATTCGCGTTAATAAGGACCTCTCGGTGGTCGGCTTGCCCGGCGTCTGGGCCGTTGGCGATGCCGCCGATACCGGCGATTTCATGTCAATCGTTGCGCTGCAGAAGCAGGTGCCCTACCTCGTCAAGCAGCTCAAAGCGCGCAGCACCGGCGGCTCGCCGCCGGCCGAGGGCTACACGGCGGCTACTAATCCCCCCGTCATTGTGCCCCTTGGGCCCAAGGGTGGCGCGTCCAAGCTGCCGTTCGGCACGCTCGGTAGCTGGACCACGTCTTTCATCAAGGGCAAAGGCCTCTTTACTGACCAGACTCGCAAGGAACTCGGCGCAACCGCTGCCGTGAGCAAGCTCCCTTGAGCTGGTACATTATTGACTAATATTTTATTGTTGCATAGACTAGATCTGGTAACTACGTAATTTCTTCAATTCTCGTCTCAAGACTAGACTTCTCAGCGGTTCTTAACAACAGCACGTTGAGTGCGATGCAGGGTCAAGCAACCGCGCTCGCTACGATAGCTACGATTGCCAAGTTCGGAAACATCCGGTGCGCCAGCCGTAACATACTCTCCAAATCCTCCGCAGTCGGTGTGTAGGTTCCGGAATTGTTGTTGAGGTGGATCCGCTCCTCCTCGTCCTTCCACACCTCTTCCGCGAACTGCACGTTGTCGGAACAGTTCGCAAGCAACACATACTTGCTCAGCACCCAGTCCACCTCCGAAGACCACACGTCCAGCTTTCCGAAAATGAGCTCCTTCGATGTGAAACACGCTGTAGATGTTCATGTCCTCCCCGCGGTTTCTCTTCAGTAGCTGTACCATGTCTAGCTCGAACAGCGGCTCCTGAGGCCTCGCGATGTGCTTGTTCATGGTCGCCACAACCGGACGCGAAAACATCACATGCTTCTTCACTCGCGTCACAAAGCTCGGATTTGGCTTCGAAAACGTCTTTAGCCTCCGCGGAAGATAGTCATCCATCTTGATGATCGTGTGGGTGAGGTCAACTTTATAGACAGCGTGTGCGCCCCATGCATGTTGCGCAAGGTATCCCAAACTCGAAGTCCGTGAAATCGAAAACTCGAACACCGGAGCGTCCTCAGGGAGCAGCGGAAGCTCATACTCATACTTGTGCTCGCGAATCGAGTTCACCATCTCGATACGCTCCTCACGAGCGTGCACGCTGTCTCGCGCGTTGCCCCAGTGGCGGCACGGCGTCTCCCCTACCGTGACTGGCAGCTTGATCATAAACTCCCGAAGATTGTATGGTGTCGTCCGAGCAACCGCATACTCAACTCGCTTGCCCTTGTACTCGAATCCCCGGCTCAGAATCGCATAGAGCAAATGGTGCGGCAGCACCGTTGTAGGGTCCTTGCCGCCAATCGTGAAGCCGGAGTCCCACAGGATGCGGGTGTTCGCGTGCACGCATGTTATATCGCTTTTGCCCGACCGCTCAGCCTTGTGGGCAGCCTCGCGAATTCTTGGCAGCGCATCAGCAGGCAAATTCGTGGGTACAATAAACCACCCAGACTGTATCTTGCCTTTAGTGTTCACTATGTGCGTCGGTGCGAGGTGCAACGATTTTGCATCCACTTTATAGACCTCATTGTCCCCGGTGATTTCAAACATCGCTATGTTCGGGAGCCCGAATTGCAGTGCAAATACCCCAGGCTGGAAAATCTCGTTTGCGCGAACCGCCCATAGACCGGGCACTCCAACCGCAGGCTCCTCTTGGACAAACTTTGAAAGATCCCAGACCGTTATCGATTTGCGGCCTATATGCTCTGGATCGCGTGCCGCGGGAACACGGAGAAACGGTACCCTAGAATTGGCTCTAGCAGGTGAAGCGCTCGCTGTTCCTCCAGAGCGATCTAGTGTGATGCTATCACCAGGCTCGCTCAATGCTTTTGGTGCCATTATACCGCTGGGCGTTTCATTGCGAACTTCAATGTCCATCAGTAGCGACGGCGGTAACTGAAACCGTCTCCGTGGCAGAGGAAGACATTGATTCAAGTACACCCTCGCTGCGGTCTTGGCACTTAATTTATAGATAGATAGGTTACCCCGGTCTCTCCTTGCATAATTATTGATCATGTACTCCTCACGTGGGACCCGCTACCCCTGCATATCCAAGCGATGACTAGGTTCGCAGTCCCGCCTGCGTGCTGAAGTATATAGGTTCTATAAAACCCTTACCCGTATTAGTTACACTCACCACGCTCCGTCTCATAATTGCCTTCGACATGTTGAGCGAGGACCTCGAGGAGCTCATATGACTGGGTACAGATCGCGAGTTTCAGGAGGTGCTTTTCGAAATTCCTCCTTTCGCTTAGAGACCGTTATGAATCGTTTATTCTTTATACTCTATATATCATATCTAATGGTTTAAGCATCTCCAAGATCGGTGACAGTCATACTCGATGCCACCATGGTACTGCATTGCACTCACTGCATCTATAATGCTCAAAACTTATCGTTCCAGTAGTTTCTTCAGTGGATCCGAACGTCTTATCTTTGCACCGAAACCCCAGAACAAATATGGAGAGGCCAAAAGAAGAACACAAACAAAGGCCAGTAGTGAGGACGCCCAGTGCACGTTCATTCCATCGTACATCTGGATAGCAAAGAGCGGGAAAACCCCGCCAAACACGCTTCGTAGAATTGTGTTCGACGCAATAGCACTCGCGACGTATTTGATATAATTGTCAATCAAATACATCAGGCATCCTTGAAAAATTACCAGAAATCCGGCGCCCACAAAGCCGAGACCAACTGTTGGGACGACCCAGTGAATCCAGTCCTTCATTGTCCATCCATAGAGCAGCATTCCACATGGCATTAGCCATCCAAACATCATCATAGCCACTAAGCGCTCTTCAGGAAGAGGATGGACTCCTGACTTCACGATTCGCACGTATCTGATGCTCGCAACAATGTTGATGGCACCTCCAAATAAAAATCCAATAAAGAACCCATATAACGGCAAATATGACGTAACGCTTGTGAAATGGTGAACCCTCTCGTACTCGTAGCCAACGCTGGTGATAATAAGGAAGAACAGCCCGTACATAAAAGATGCAAATACGTTCATGAGCAGTACAATTGGCGTGACAAACATGATGATAGGGCGCAAGAGGTGGACAGATGCGAATTCCTTCAGGGACATACTCCATTGGTCGTGCGCAGCATGCAGTGACCAGTTCTTAGAGCTCAAGCGAGCTTTCTTCGCATGAGCCTGCTCTACGACGGGAAGGTACGACTCGGACAGAAAGATGTAATTGACCACTGATACCGTTATCGATAATAATCCAGCCAACCAGCACGACCATCTCCATCCATAGTGCCCGGTAGTAAGTAGAAGTGAGCCAAAAACGGGAGCACTGACAGACCCCAAGACTAGATTTGCCGCATAGAGAGCAATAGCGGCTGTGAGCACCGTGGGTGCCCACATATCGCTCATCGCGCCCACAGCACCCACAATCGGAGCGGCACCTAGGATCCCGCCCAGAAACCTAAATACCACTAAAGCAGCAATGCTAGTGACGTTTGCACAAATGCATAAGCACACGCCGGCTAAGAACGTAGGAATGAGAATTCCAATTTTGCGGCCGTAAAGCTCACTGAGCGGACCAAAAATCGGGGGGCCCACGGCATTACCGATGATATAGATGCTGAAAGCAAGCATTGCAACCTCTTCACCAACATTAAGCTCGCGAGAAATCTGAGTAACAGCTGGAGAAATCACGGACGCGCAAACCTGAGCGGCCAGAGTTGTTGAGCCATAGGCGATGGTGTGAGCGACCTTCTTAGGCATGCTCCAGTTCTTGGCTACTCGATTGCTATGCGGTGGGAATGCGAGAAGGCCATCATCGTTATCAGAGTGGCGCTCGAGACCTTCGAGTTCCAAAACAGGAGCTACATCCTTCCCCGCCGCGTCTATCTTTCTCTCGAGGACATCTTTGTCCTCGTTCAGGACTCTCGGATCAGACGGCATAGAAGAGTCACTCTGTGAACTCAGAATATATGATGACATGTTGTAACAAACAATATCTCTCTCTAAAATGACCTTACACGCGAGTTGCTTTGTCGATTAAGCCAAGCTATATATACATTTTCATAAAATCCGGCTCCTGCCCTCATTATTTATATAATCAGTATGAATCTCAACGACGTGCGTGCCTCATCAGTCGAGCCGAACACCTGGCGATCCTCCGATAGCTTAACGGGTCCGATAGAGGAGGCCAAACTTGGATATTATAGCAACTCACCGGACGAGCTCATTGAACTCTATCGTATGTCGGATCCCATAATTTCTCAGAAGCACCGCTCCAGATATGACTTTGTGAGCTCGATGTATGAATTTGCGATCGTGCCCTCCATGGCCATGCGGGCAGAATTGAGTTTGTCATTTATTCACGATACTGCTTGTAAATACCCAGGCGAGCCGAACACCTGGAGGTCCACCGATGGCTTGACAGGTCCGATAAAGGAGCCTAGTTTTGAACAATACAGCAACTCATCGGTTGTGCGCTTTTTATTGTGTTCATCCTCTTTAGGCTCCTGCATATCCTGCATTTCTATTACTAGCAAAGCAATGTGACTTTATTGATCTGGGAGTATGAAACCTGCTGATAAATATAACACAGCGGGTATGGTTGGTGGTGATGTTATGTGATAAGGTCCCATACCCGAGCCGAACATCATCGCAAAAGCCTAGCTCGAATTGTTCCAATTAAGATGCTGTACAGGGGGGAATAGAGGCCAAAATTTTGACAGACAGCCTTCTAACAGCATATACACCGATTTTTTCATACCATGCGCATATCGTTCTTCCACTGCTAGATTCTATGCGGGTCTAATCAATAAATCTATCGCTGACAGAGGCTCTTGTCGCTGGGGCTCTACAAACCACTGATCGGACAAGTGGCGTGGCGTAACTGTGGCCCGATAATCTCTCAATAACATCAAAAGGCCTAAATTAATCTCTCATGAAGTCTGACCGTCACCTAATCGTGATTCCATTGGTCGCCGTTGCCTGGATCTCAATTTCGAATGGACGACCTCCGGGTCAAACGGAATCAGGCCTACTCTTTCAAAGCAACGTTTAGCAGTTTCTTCTGTCATGCATCTATCATATGCTCGCTTGAAAGCAGGAAAAAACTCCATCTTTGACATGTGCGACATTTTATCATGCAGAACAGCCTCGCGCCCATAAGCTTCCTTGAACAATTGTAGAAACCCAGAGTCGTGAGGCTGGGTGAGATGATAAGAAAGTATAGGTGGCCTCACAATAATGATTCTGTTCCTCTCGCAGTACGACAGGAATGCGGGAGTACGGTGACACTCGTGCCAATCCGCTATCAACATCCGGTATCTTCCACCTGCGCGGGCGCTGGTGCACTCGTCGAAATGCTTGACCCACTCGACTGCTAGATCGTTGTCCATGCGTCCAGTCGGTGTGTACTGTACCTTCCAAGATGCTGGCAAGCAATCAGTGTACCAGTTCAGCACCCGAACGTTTCCCTTTAGCAAGAAAAACGGCGGAACATCGAACCCATCCCCTGAAAAGCACACCGCAACCGTAATCCACTCTTGTCGATTGTGCCGGAGCTTTCGGTCGAGATCGCTATAAGCTGGAAGACCGGTACGTCCGACCTGAAAGCCGTTTTCATCCATATCATATGTATCGGAGTCGCGAATGCTGTACCTGGTTTTGGCATCGATGTAACTCTGAAACCATTTGTTGATGGGTTCTGGGTCTTCTCCAAGGCCCCTTTGGTTTGCCGTAGTACCCCTCGGCGATCGCGGGATGAGCTGGGCATTGCGATTGATAAAGCGACGTGCCCATTCTTTTCCTGCAGGCGGCATTCCCTTCGATTCGAGAATGCGCGAGGCAGCGTCACAAATCGCTTTGAGCGACGGCGGGAATCCGTTGGCATCCTGCTCGTTAATCAACTCAATCAAAATTGCCTCGTCTCTTTCAGTCAGGCGGTGCGAATTCGCTCGAACCTGAGAGCGGTCTGGTCTCCCTTTCATTCTGTCGTGCAGCGTGGTGACTGGAACCTGGTGAATCCGCGCTGATTCGCGGAGGCCGAGTCTTTTCGAGCGCACCGCATCGATTGCCTGTTGAATGCGCACCTGGCGCGATAACTCCTGACTCGAGGCGTCCATAAAGACAGACCGCTCCCGGCGAGGAGGGCTTAATATTGTATTGTTTTCGCCCCTCAGTGGTATCGAGGTGGTTTCCGTGGTACTGTCATCGCGCAGATACATTATGCATACATTATGCACAATGCATGCCCATTTGAGCGCCCATTAAAGAAGTCCTGGTAATGGTAACTCAACTATCGCGAAATGATTCTTTAATACCTCGAGCTGGCCTCACTGTTCCTTGATCTCAGACTCAATACTGCAGCATCTTTCATCCTTACGCCTTCATCGTTGTGACTCCAACAGCGTAGGAGCCTAGACGACCCTGTCGTGATAGGTTCCACTGTGTGTTATGCATGTTTGCATAACAAAGAGCGGGGCGGTCTCAGGTGCATCGATGGTAGACCCGGTGGCCGGATGCTAATCGCTCTTGGCTTCAGTCTTGGTCACATTACCAACTCGGGAGGCCGGGCTGACTGGAGAGCAGGTGATTCAGAGCAGCCTCGGTGGTTCAGAACCGGCCCCAGCAGCGTACAGCGGCGGCGGACCAGTGAGCATTACCATTACCGGAGGGCGCGACCTGAGCGCGTAAATGGTCGGCGAAACGCCTCAGCTTGCCATCGACCGTGCCCGAGTCGAGTTTGTGGGTCCGTACGACTTCGCCGAGAAAGATTACCATGAGCCGCGAAGTGTCTTGGACTACGTGCAAATAACCGCTGTGCTAGCCACTCTTCCATTCCGAGTTTTGCTGGCTGTGGTCGTAAGCAGATTTAATCGGGTTCGCGGAAGACGGCCGCTAACCATCCGTGAAAGCGCGTGGGAAACAACGATGTGGCATGTTGCGCGCAACACAACATGGACACAATTGCACATTCTCACACCGCTGCGTCCTCTTCGCCAGGAGCTGGCACTTGGTGCGTACGTCGGTCTGCGTAAACAACTCCCTGGGTTCAACTACTACTTTGGAGGAACTAGTTATAGCGCGCGCTGGCTTACCGAAGTGCCTGACCGACAGCCCGGGGACCCAGTTGTACTATATATGCATGGAGGATCTTATGCCTTGAAGGTGCAGCGGCCTCAGATCTCGTTCATGGGATACGTTGCACTCATGTTCCGAGACGCCCGCATAAGTATTCTAGTGCTCGATTATACGATCGCCCCCTTCGCGAAGCATCCCACGCAGTTGTACGAAGCGGCGGCGTGCTACGACGACCTCGCCAAGTCGTCTAAAAATATCGTATATTTCGGCGATTCTGCTGGGGGCCATATGGCGCTCGCATTATTGCTCCTCGGCAAACTCGCGAAAGGTGTGATGCTTGTTTCGCCCAGTACTGACATGGCGGACGTCACCGATGGCCGGAAAAGTATGCGCGACGTCTATCTAGACAACGGCATGGATCCGACAGACCCGCTTGTGAGTCCTGTCCGTGCTGACCCGAGTGAATGGAAACGGGTCCTGCCTCATAATACGGCCATGGTTTGGGGCTCGTTCGAGGATTCGAAGCACGACATGTCGAAGTTCGCAAAAATTGCGGGCATTGCGGCGACTTTCGAGGAGGTAGAAGGCTCCCACGACTGTATACTTCGAGGGCCGGCGAATCTCGGATCCCAATTTATTATACGTGAGCTGAGCAAGTGGCTGGCGCCATAAACCAGAGTAGATGTGGCAAAGATGTCGCCTATATGAAAACTTCTCCACCAGACGTCGTGTTCGCCAACACTACTATGACGCCTTTACACCTTGGGCTGGAGCCAGCTCTGCTTATATCGCGTAGCCGCGAATTCGGCGTTGTGTTAGGGCACTCCATACATGTACATAATTTTGCGATGCATTTGCAACTTATAGTTTGAAGTCTATGGCATAGGCGGAGATGCTGAGCCGGAAGAAAAGCAATTAGACGTGGGCGCTGCACCATGATTGGCTGAGAGATAGGATCATCGATCGTGTAGATCGCCATTTGTCATCGGATCTTACCCTGGTTGTGTTGACTCAGCGCATCCTGCGTAATGATTCGTTCCCGATGAAGTGGCCTTCTGCAATGAATCGCCCTGTTTGAAGCGACTCTCGTCAATCAAACATGTGATCAGGGTTGAACGGGGAAGTTGCTCGTCGAGAGCAGCAACGCGCGCCGGCCACCAAGCTCCGGGATGAATCTCATCGTTTGAGAGCTTGAATGCGAACTAGATAGATACAAAGGGAAATCAGATAAAAAAAATACACAAATCGCATTCAGCTTAATAGTCAATTAGAATAGTATACTCATGAAACGGTCGTTAGCAACACCTCGCTGCATTTTCCTAGATGAGCTGGGCCACAGCGCCAACGAGGACGCACGCAGCCGCGACGCTGGCGAGGCCAGCGCCGTTGTTGAGTCTGGGAGCAGTGCCAGAGCTCGAGGGAGCCGCAACAGAAACTGCACCAGAGGATGCAGCGCCAGAAGATGCAGCGGCGTGAGCGGAAGAAGCGGGAGCGGAAGAAGCGGCACCCGCAGCGGAAGAAGCAGCCTCCGAGGAAGCGGGGGCAGTGGAAGCAGGCTCCGAAGAAGCGGCACCCGCAGCAGAAGAAGCAGTCTCAGCTGCGACGGCCGCAGAGGAGGAGGCAGGAGCGGTGGAGGCAGGAGCAGCCGAAGTAGAGGCCACAGTCTCTGCGCCGGCCGCAGAAGAAGACGCTGCGGTGGTGGCCTCAGCCGTGCTCTCCGCAGCCTTCGTAGCGGCCTCGGCAAGCTCGGTGCTCTGGGTGGCTCCGACACTGAACCACGCACCAACAGAATGGCAGAGCGAGCTGGCCAGCGATGTGGCCGACACGACCTCCTGGCCCTGGCAGTTCTTCGCGAAGCAGTCCGCGATAGGATTGATAAACTGCGGCATGATACACAAGCAACCAGTATCCCAGTAAGGGCACGGCGTGCCGCGAGTGGTCTCTCGCACGCAGCTCTGAGCGCACTCCGGCAGCTTTGCAAAGATTGGGTCGGCGAACCCGTTAATGCTTGCAGTCTTCGGGACCTGAGGGTACGTCGCGTAAATGGAGTTGTAGTCCTGGGCCTGCACGGGGACAGCAAGGAGAGCAGCAAAGAGAGCAGAGTAGAGAGCGGCCATAGTTAAGTCTTGAAAGCGGTTGGGTTCCCTTTCCAAGGGGGACCGAGGCACCTTTATGTAGCACTCGCCGGATCAGCCCTAAACCATCGTGCCAGCCTTGGGCGGTTTTGGGTGCGCGAACCCTGCGTCAGTTTCCTGTCGAGGTGTGTTGTTTTGGGTTACTCTCTAGGATCACGGTGAGGGGGTTCGTCGGGCCTAGACGCGCCGATAAATCCTCCAGTGAGACGAGAGACCGAGAGATGCCATTGGCATTGGTACGACAGTAAAAACCCTTTGACACTTGGGAGCTAACGCCTATTATGTTGAAATGCTATAGCAGTTCGTGCTAAAAAGTACTCTACATTGTAGGGTCAGGGTATGTCTTTATGCACCTTGATCCCCGTGCATGCCCTGTTTACTTAAGGAGTGCAGATGCATCAGGGGGTTGATCGGATGATCTTGCAGCTTGGAGGGAAGGGCAACAACACGATTCGCGATGCGCAGGGGACGTGAGCGCGGCGGTCCTCGCCGGCCTCCATCACACGCTCTTCGTCTTCCGCGCCTCGAAGAACCGCTAGCGAGTTTCTAGTGCTTTATCGCCAATGGGGAAATTGCGCAGCCTTGAAATCCAGCTTTCTGAGCAGACAAATGCCTCCAATGTGTACCTGCCAACTTGACAAAGCAGACTTAGAGCAGTATGCTGACGAGTCTCATTCTATATGCTTTTGGGACCCTAGCTGGAGGCACAGAAGGCGTGGATCATAATCCCACCGATTGTTTCAGATGCTTGGTCGTACTTTGAGGAGCAGAGAGTTCCCCCGACGCATTCAGCGTGCCAGCGCCCGCCAATTATAGGCGCGAATGCCATACATTGTGGGCGGGAGCTTAGTGAGACTCGCCCGTGGATGCAACTAAGGGTACGGAACCGTCGTGAGCAATTGGACAGGGCGGGTCAGAATAACACGAAGCTGGCAATGCTCAGCCAATGTGGAACAATGTATCGGTTTCAGAGAATCGGCCATAAGAATGGCCACTATTTGATACAGCTGATGGTCGCGTGACAAAAGAGAACCGAGCCGAATACTCTCATGAATCTGGAGCCTCTTGGTGACTAACATAGATCTCATGTCAGCACTTCCCGAACTGGATCAGAAACCCTCAGTATGCGAGGCATTTGATGCAGCTGCGATGCTTCACTTAGCCTAATTATATCGAGCCTAATTATATCGCATTGTTAGTCAGCTCGACGCGAAACGAAGAGGGTAGTTTAGGTAAATCGCAGCAGCTCTCGCATAGCTCAGAGGCTGACCCCGCGGGTTTGAGTAGTTCAGGGTCTTCGCTCGGTTTGTTCTTTTTTGGGCTTGCTACCGCTTCATGAAAGCGCGATATTCTGTTGTATGCACAAACCGGCGCGTTGACGTCGGAGAGCAGATATCAAACAAATCATTAACATGACATAACATAACAAAAACATGAACAGGCTATCTCCTAGAATGGACCAGGTTAGTAGCAACTTATCGATCCAGACCTTACAGGAGGAGGGCAATCGCGCACGCAGCTGCCACTCCATACTTTACAGTCTCGCTCATCGCACCATTTTGCGGAGCAGGAACGGAGCCGGAACCTGAAACGGGTGATACCGAAGCCGCAGCTGAAACATGCGCTCCGGTATAAGCAGCACCCGAACCTGCGGCACCAGCGCCAGTGTTAGTGGCAGACTTCGTGTTTGCATTCGTAACAGTGCAAGGGCAGTGCGTGATAGTCAAGGTAGTTGGAGCAGTAACAGTGTAAGTGCCTCCGTTGGTGACGATAGTTGTGGGTGTCGAGATGTATGTGGTAAGAGCACTGGTAACAAAAGTACTCTCAGCCTTCTTGCCAGTCGTTCCACCAGTCCTCTCACCGCCAGTTCCACCAGTCTTACCACCTTTACCAGCGACACCTTCGACGCTGGCCTCACCTGCAGATTTAGTCTTGCCTCCACTACCAGCGCCATTTCCAGCGCTTGCTTCTCCTCCAGAACCAGTCTTGCTGTCGCCACTACCATTGCCTTCGGTAGCAGCCTCACCTCCAGGACCGATCTTGCTGCTAACATGGGTCTTAGTTAAAGTGCAAGGGCAGTTGGTGATCGTGAGTGTCGTAGGAGCAGTAACAGTATATGTACCGCCGTTGGTGACAAGTGTTGTAGGAGTTGAGCAGAAGGTGGTCAGAACACTCGTGACAATAGTAGTAGTGACCGTTTCATCGGCGCCTGACCCACCAGCAACGCCCGTTGAAACGCTTGCATCGGTAGCAACAGATTGACTGCTTGTCAGCGTACACGGGCAATCTGTGATAGTCAAAGTAGTTGGGCCAGTTACAGTGTAGGTTCCGCCATTGGTAACCAGTGTTGTTGGTGTTGAGAAGAAAGTAGTAAGGGCACTCGTAACGATAGTGGCAACTGTCTCACTAGTCGCCGTACTGCTGCTACCCTCGGGGCCACTTTCAGATGATGGGATGGAAGAGCTCCCACCACATGTTGGAACAGAGGGGAAGCTAGGGGTAGCCGCGCCGTAGGCACTGTTCACAGAGGAGTAGGACTCCGCTAGAGCACTCACGCCAGCTCTGATGGAGTCTTCCTTGGGGCAGTCACCGGAAACAGCCCTAACGACGCTGTTCGTAATACCCACAGTGGGATCTTGAATATGTTCCACGTTAGACTTGATAACATCCGAAACGCCCAGTCCTTTGAGATCCCCAGCCCTCGTAGTCAAGACACTCAGCAGGCTAACAATCGCCGACGTGAGTGAATTAATCACAGTAGTATCAACAGCTTCATCCGTAAGACTGGATGCGAGGCTGTCCAAACTAACTAGAGCATCAGAGAGAGGGTCGAATCCGCTTTGAAGTGAGCTGGAAAGGGCATCTCCCGACGAGCTTTGTGCGAGTTCTCCAGAGCCGGCTCGCTTGAAAACTTCATTAATCACCTCGCGAGCAACGATCCGATTTGGAGTAGTTGGAATAGCAACCACCACAGAGCTAAGACTAGAGGCCAGTGAAATAACTACATCGGCTTCTTTGTCAAAGCCAAAGTTCGCCGGCGTTGTGGGCACCAAGCTAGAGGAGCCAGTGCTCAAGCTTGAGACAGTGACCGAGTTCGCCGTCGTTGAAGGAGTACTTGACAACACTGATTCGAGAGTGGGCGCAGAGGACAGCGAACCCTGGACCGATGAGGTACTCTCGGGAGAGGGGGACGTGACCGATGTAGACGGAGTCGACGTTCGTGAGACTGGCTGTGACGCTTTCGCCGAAATTTGGGCTGAGGCAGATAATGATCCTGTCGTAGTTGACTCTGCGAAAGATGTTGAAGAGGCAGTGGTCGCAGTGCGTGTAGCAGCCTCAGACATTAAGGTACTCTCTGAGCCTGCAATACCCCACCATGCACCAACGCTGTGGCAAAGAGAGCTCGCTAGACTCGAGGCTGACTCCACTTGTACACCAGAGCACTTCGAAGCAAAGCAATCAGCGATTGGGTTAACGAACTGTGGCATGATGCAGAGACATCCAGTATCCCAGTAAGGGCATGGCGTGTTACGAGTGGTTCTTTCGACACAGCTCTGAGCACACTCAGGAAGTTTCGCAAAGATAGGGTCAGCAAATCCATTAATGCTGGCCGTCTTAGGAACCTGAGGATAGGTTCCATAGATTGAGTTATAATCCGGACCATCATCGCTCGAAGTAGGAGCTGGGCTAGAGGTGGACGAAGATGAAGAGCTTGATTTCGTAGACTCAGATGACGCGACACGCGAAGGCTGTTGGAAAGTGGAGTCTTTGGAGCCATGTGAGGCTGCAGATAATTCATCCACGGGCGATGACGGCTTCTGGGAGCTCGAAGCTACTGCAGGACTCGAAGCGGCTGCAGAGCTCGAAGCTACTGCAGAACTTGGAGCTACTGCAGAACTCGTAGCTGGGGCAACAATCAGAGAGGAGGACTTAGAGGCAGAAGCAGCAGAAGAAGCACGAGCAGAGGTCGCTTTTGCCGAGGACGCCGCAGACGATTGGACAACTCGAGTAGCCGCGTCGGACATAAGCGTACTTTCAGAGCCCGCGATACCCCACCAAGCACCAACACTATGGCAAAGAGAGCTGGCAAGTATAGAGGCTGACTCCACTTGCACACCAGAGCACTTCGAAGCAAAGCATTCCACGATCGGGTTGACGAACTGTGGCATGATGCAGAGACATCCAGTATCCCAGTAAGGGCATGGCGTGTTGCGAGTGGTTCTTTCGACACAGCTCTGAGCACACTCAGGAAGTTTCGCAAAGATAGGGTCGGCAAATCCATTAATGCTGGCCGTCTTAGGAACCTGAGGATAGGTTCCATAGATTGAGTTATAATCCGGACCATCATCGGTTGAAGTAGGAGCTGGGCTAGAAGTAGACGAAGATGGAGAAGAGCTACTCACGAATCGTGAGACTGCCCCTGCGGAGCTCTGAGCTCTGACTAGAGCGACAAGAAGTAGGAGTAGACTGTAGTGCATCAACGCCTTTCAAAAGAGGGGGGGTATCCTGTCACGTCTGAAGGAAAAGAAAGATCCGAGGCCCCTCGAGGCCCCTTTATGCTATGCGAAAGCACCTCCCTATATGCCCCTAACCCTTAGAAACTGAGGGTTGAAGATGATCTTGCAGCCCACGACGCAGTCGGCTTGCCGAGAGCGATGAGGCGTAAGCGTTCCTTGCCTTACTGCAGGGCGCCTTTGATGCTTGAGCGCATTCTTCCACGTTCTTTGCCTTGGGACCCTTTGGGACCCGCCGAGCGCCCCACGACCCCTGAGGACGTCATTGGCCGTGTGATCTACGGCTAGCGGTGGGCAAAGAGGCAAGTGCAACGTGTTGGACATGAGCTGACAGTCGGATTGCAAAGTCTATGACCGCTGTATAGATATTTGAGGGTTTCAGCCGAGGCTGTCGTATAGCACTTCCCTTAAGGGCGTAGTGCTTGTCGTGCCCACGGCTCTCTTGGCGCGGGACTCTAACCCCAGTGCAAAAGCGAGACGCGGGTACTGCCCTGCATGCGGTTTGGGTGAACTTGCAATATAGCTATTTCCAGATCGCTGCTTTCTAGGAATAGGGCACACGTATGCCATGGTTTTGGGTTAAGTCATCTAAATGCGTACTCAACGTGGCAGGGTCTTGACTTCCCCAAAGACGTTAATGGGCTTCAGCTGCAACATCTGCTCGAGCATAAGCCAGCGCAGATACAGAACTATGTGGACAAGTTGGCCAACGAAGTCACAGCTAATGAAGGCCTCCCGTGTCACGAGGCGGCTGTGCGCCAAACAAGGAGGGTGTTGTCGCCTCAGAATTTCACAGCTGACTTAATGACGCCCTCGCTCTATACCCGTACCCGTGTTGTACATGGATTGAGCAGCAGGCCCGTGACCCCACCGGTGGGTATAAGCTGCCTTTCTCTTATCTCAATGGTGCTCCTCGACCGCGTAGCTCAAAGTCTGCCTTCATGGTGCTGGATGAGACTGTCGTGCCTCAGCTCGCGACTCAGGCTAGCGCTTCGAGCGCCCACTACATTCTGCTGACTACATGCGAGGCGTCGATCGGGCTGGCGAGGAGAGTATCACGAGACACATTAATAATACACTGAAACATTGACTCTAGTAGACTGAGGACAAGTTCGCGGTGATTTGAATAAAGTCTGAGCCTGTAGAGCGGGAAAAATGCAACACCTCTTAATCGCTGAGGCTGTATCTCCTCGCTTAAAGTATACATTGGTTTTACACCAGCCGATTGTAAGACCATTCTGGGCTCAAAAACCAGGATTCATATATTCTATATACCATGAGCTGGGCTTCAGGTTTGAACAAACTGATGGGAAGAAGAAAACTAAGAAAGTCCTAGCATTTCTGTTACCACTAGGTCATGATATATGCATAGAAGCTTTTGGACGCTCTCGAAGTCAACCTTTGTGTGAAAGTGCTCTTGAGCGTCAGGGGTCCATAGATAGACGCAGGCAAGCTGCAATATAGGAGCTCTCTGTAACAGTTTCGCTGTGAAGAGCAGGCATGCTGCCAGTGCCTATCAGTACTAAATTCACTGGATTTCATAGTTGATTTTACCTTATCAACGCGGTGGTGAGCAGACGGGCTATTATCGCCAAAACTGTATCGTAAAGTGTGACTGCGGCGGGCCCTAAAACTGATCGAGTCACTTACTTTTCTAGAGCCACAATTGTGTTCTTTACCGCTTGCCCCACTGACTCAAATATAATTAGGCTTGAAGCCGAGTCTGAGGTTAGCGGCTCCCATGAGAGAGAGCCTGCTCTCCAGCTATATTGTACCCATATCAACTGTGCAAGCTCTACAGTAAATTGCCTTGGAGCGCGAGGGGTCTGGATCGCCCAATTTTGGGTTAATTGGTACCATTGATTAGACTTTTGAACCCGCTTGGTCTAAAGACTGTCTATAAAGACTAGCCCGCCCTAGTCCATTTAAGCTTGGCTTGTGTGGCGTATCCTCTTCCTGGCTTCCAGGACTCAATCGACTTGTGTGAGCAGCCCCTTACGTTTCACATTATCCGCTAAATGGAGCCCGCCCCAGCCAGCAAAGTCCAGCATTGCCGATTTAATAGCATCGCTTCTGTCGTCACATAGAGAAACGGGCACTGACTTACGAGTGGGCTGGTATTTAGCACTTGAAGTGGATATTTCCGCCTGCTCACAGTACGGATAAACCTCATATTCTGAATTTTATCCGCTCCGAACGCATAACCCTAATCCATAAAGTGGGGAATCCCTTTTAAACCAGGAACGCCTAACCCTCAGGTGGTTCTCCGCCAATACCCGTCGCAACGCCCCTGCCGACAGCGCTCAGGGCGCGTACACGAGCGCCTCCCCGCAGAACGGGATGCTTGTGACGCGATCGAGGCGGTCCGCTTGACATCTCTCCACCAGTATCCTCGTACCTCTAGTATCCTTGACGATGGATGAACCTACTGCAACTCAAAGCCTTGCGCGTCTCTTTATCGATGCGCGCCACCAAAATGAGACGCTGGAGGGTGTGCCCGAGGCGGTCATTCCGGAAAATGATGCAGTCTCGTATCAAGTGCAAGACATTGTTGTTAACGCGCTTGTTCCGAAGTTGGGCCCTGTCAAAGGATGGAAAGTCGGTGCGCGCACGCCGAGCGCCGAGCCGTTCTGCGCTCCGATTCACCGCAATACTATTTTCGGCCCGCTAGAAGGACCGCAAGAGGTACCCTTCGACATGCCAAACGGTGTGAGCCGACTGTTCGGCATCGAGGGCGAGATTGTGTACCGATTTAGTAAGGGGCTGCCTGCGCGGGCTGAACCGTGGACGCTTGAGGAGGTGCGAGCGGCAATCGACACAGCGCACCCGTCAATCGAGGTGGCCGACAGCCGTTTCACTGTTTTCGGGTCTCAGGACCGCAAGGTGCATCTAGCCGACCAGCAGAGCCATGGGGCGCTTGTCATCGGGCCAGCGTATGCAAAATGGGCCGAAATGGACCCCGTCACCGAGCCGATCAAACTCATCGTAGACGGAACGGTTGTCATGGACCATAAAGGCGGTAACTCCGCGGGCGAGCCCATTCGCATGCTTGTATGGCTGGCCAACCACGCTGCTGCGCGTGGCCGCCCGATCCAGGCCGGCGACCTGGTGACTACGGGCTCGATGACCGACTCGTACTTCATTGAGGGCGGCAGCACCGCCGAGGTCATTTTCGAAAATCTGGGCACGATTTCCATTACCGTGCCGCGGGATTAGCCATCCCGTGAACCAGGGCTGAGCGCGGCACAGTGGCTTAGACTATAAGTCAGTGCTAGTGTTAGCTTGATTACCTATACTTTCAAGGCTGTATAATATTCAATTAAGGGCCTCAGCAGGTAGCGCGGCGATAGCTTCCTCGAGTTTAGCCAGAGCCGCTGGCGGCAGTGGCTTTACCGGTAAGGGGGGCTCGCTCCGAGTGAGCCTCAGCACGTTCGCGATTCCGTATGCAACTCGGTAGAAGCCGAACTCGTCCATAAGAGCCGTCAGCGGCGCAATCAGCGCGTTTAGGCGCCGTGCCTCTCCCCCGTCGCCATCCTTTGCAGCTTTCGTGAGCTTCGCAGAGATCTTAGGAAGAAGCCCACCGATTGTGCTGTACCACACGTCGCCTCCGGCGATCAGAGCCTCCGGTGCGGTCGAATCCTTACTGAACCCTAGTGAGAACCCGGACGACACCAGATTCCGATGATCGCGGACAGTTTGAGCTATATGCGGGGCCTCTGGCGCGCCGTTTTTCATGCCGATGATGCCGTCGACTCGCGACAGACGCGCAAGCAGCTCTGGGGTGAAGTGGAAGTTCGTGCTCGCGGGTGTATTGTAGATGATAATTGGCAGCCCGGCAGCCTTTGCTACCGTCGAATAGTGATCAAACACCTCGTCCTCAGTAAGTGGTATGTACGAGATCGGTGCAAGGAGCCCTGCATGTGCACCGGCAGCTTTCGCATCCGCCGCTAGCTCAATGACCTCATCAGTCCGCAGCGCCCCAATCCCGGCAATGATCGGGATCTGGCCCGATACCTCATCAACCGTGGCCTCAATGGCTCGACGGCGCTCTTCCCTTGTTAGGTACATGTAGCTACCAGTACTACCGAGTACCCCGATAGAGTCGACTTTTGCCGCAGCCATCCGGGCGATCAATTTTCGTAGTGACTCGATGTCCACACGACCATCTTGGCTGGTTGGAGTGATTGGGAATGCAGAGAGCCCCTGTAAAAATGACATTGTTTAATTTACGGTGGCCCGTAGGATATCTTGCCATCCCAGGCCGATATTTATATATTAGCTGCTTAGGCGTCACCACTGTCTAAATGAGTTAAAATAAGCGAATGGCTGACATTAAGTAGTAACTCCGGTGTTCGTATGCTCATAGGCGCTGTTTGCAGAACCAGCCCAAGACATACTAATCGCTGCCTGTCTTTGAGTAGTGGTCAAAATAATCCTATCCCAAAGCTGTTTCCGTGCACCCCCCAAAAGGTGTAATTGCATGCAGATCGTTCGGTATTAGTATTATCCTAGTGATTATGTTGGGAGCACCAATCGGCTGACATGGCCACACATTGTTGGGCGTGTAATCACCAAGGCAGGCTGACACGCCTTATCGATCCCACCGTCAGAGACTGTGTTCATGAATTGGTTAGATAACGGCGTGACTGATCCTCTGGTCCCGACAGATGAGTCCGAGGACACCTAAGTAATCTTATCACCTCGTAATTGGTGAGCAAATGTCACAAAGTCCCTCCATTCTTAAACCTAAAGTAATCAGTGTGGTGTTGACATAAATGGCAAACTCGTCCCCCAATCCCAGCGCCATTGTTGATCGGCTTCTCGATGTGATAGAGAATGATATCGTACCGCTCACCGCGAATGGCGTGGCTGCAGGTAATAAGCTCTTCGGGGCAGCGATTCTGAAAAAGTCGGATCTATCTTTGGTTGTAGCTGAGACGAATAACGAGCTTGAAAACCCTATGTGGCATGGCGAGGTACATGCTATCAAGCGCTTCTACGAGAAAGCCGCCTCCCTTTCGACGAAGGACCTCATCTTCCTGTCCACTCATGAGCCGTGTACTATGTGCATGTCCGCGATCACTTGGGCCGGGTTCGACAACTTTTACTATTTCTTCAGCCACGAAGACTCGAGGGATCAATTCGCTATTCCACATGATCTTTTGATCCTCAAAGAGGTCTTCGGCCTAGACCCTGGCGGCTATAGGCGGAACAACGCGTTTTGGAATTCTTACTTCATAGCAGACATAGTGGAGTCAGAGGAAAGTCCTTATAGGGAGGCTTTGAAGTCCAGGATGGCCGAGATTACTCGAAAGTACGCATGTCTCTCTGACGAATATCAATCGAGCAAGGATGGAAACGCTATACCTCTCAACTGATTTGCAGGCTTCTGCGCCAGTGAGCCTGTGCTAGAGATCTGAGAACCGCAGCACTTCTAGCGCCACCCTCAAAGACGGCATTATTTGCCGCAGAGCCCTTGCCGGTCGATCACATGCTGCTGTTTTTTTATTCCCCGGTCATTGGATGAGCTTTGATTGCCCTCTCTAGCTTCGTTCGGCGGGAGATGATGACGACCTCTGATTGCTTGAATTTGGCTTGGGCTTTGGTATCCGTGTGATGTTTTCCGCCTCAGTGGAGTATGATTTGAACTTTTTAAGGCCCCATAGTTAGTCCAAGCAAAAACAGAACCGATCTGAGCTCGGCGCCATTGTGTTAGTCATCTAGACCGCCCCCGTTTCAATCGTATAAGATCTGGAGCGCATAAGCTCGCGGTTCTTTATGAGAAGGAGTCAGTGTTTACTAGTCTCTGGTGTAGGATGTGAGATAGCGGCACTTCTATGATGCGATCAGCCGGTGGCAGTTTATGCTCACTTCATGCTTGACGCGTTGTTTCCTACTTGTTCTTTGGCCGATCAATGGCCGATCTATAGCCGACGATCGTTTCATGTGCATTATGCAGGTCCACTGCGCCCGTGCGCATTACATCACTTGTGCTCAGGTCATAATTTGCGTCTATATAATACTCGACGTTCCGGAAGTTGCAGCCTTCATCAAGCCTTTACATGTCCGAGGTTGCTTCTCTTGATCCCCATACTATCGCCGTCGTCCAGTCCACTATTCCTCTCTTGGTGGAGACGGGCCCAGCCCTGACGGCGCATTTTTACCAACGAATGTTCTCGCACCACCCCGAGCTCAGGGACGTATTTAATATGAGCAACCAGCGCAATGGCAAGCAGGCTGCCGCGCTATTCAATGCCGTGGCGGCCTATGCTACTAATTTGAAAAGCTTGGATGCGCTCGGCCCATTGGTGGAAAAGATCGCGCAGAAGCATGCCAGCTTCCAGGTCGAGCCCGAGCAGTACAACATTGTTGGGGCTAATCTTCTCGCTACGATTGATGAGCTCCTCAGCCCGGGCCAAGAGGTGCTAGATGCGTGGGCCAAGGCGTACGCTGTGTTAGCAGCTATATTCATCGGCCGCGAAGCGCAGATCTACTCTGGCAATGCCATAAAGTCTGGAGGTTGGGCTGGGACCCGCCAGTTTCGGATCGCGTCTAAGGTTTCTCGCAGCCGTTCGATCAGCAGCTTTCTCTTTGAGCCTGTTGATGAAAAGCCTGTCGCAGCCTACCTGCCAGGCCAGTACTTGGGGGTATGGCTCAAGCCTGCTGGATTCGAAAATCTTGAGATTCGCCAGTATTCGCTTACAACTAAGGCTAATGGCAAGTCTTATCGCATAGCCGTCAAGCGAGAGAGTGGGGGTGCAGTTTCAACCTGGCTACATGATGAGGCGGGTGTGGGCGATGTCGTTGATCTGGTTGTCCCTGTTGGTGATTTCACGCTCGCTGCTGAGCCTGCGATTCCTGTTGCACTAATTTCAGCCGGCGTGGGACAAACTCCGTTGCTCGCGATGCTTGACGCTCTAGCGGCGGAGGCGCATCCTGTGCGGGTTTCATGGCTCCATGCAGCAAGGAATGGCAGCGAGCACGCGTTCTCCGATGTAGCTGAGGAGCTTGGTGCGAAATTACCAATCTTTGACAGTCATGTCTGGTACTCTCAGCCGACAAAGGAGGATAAGAAGCGAGCGCATTCCTATACAGACGGTCACCTCTCCTTGCTGCAGTCACCTTTTGGATTTGCGCCCGAAACTCAGTTCTACCTCTGCGGACCAGTTTCATTTATGCAGGACATTTCTCGGCAGCTCGTGGCTTTAAATGTGAGTACGAATCGGATCCATTACGAGGTTTTCGGGCCCGATAGGGTGCTGTAAGCCGGTTCCTGGATGTATATAGTTCCCGGGGCATCCCAATATAGTCCTCTCTCTGGTCCGATTAGGGGTGCGGCAGTGTATGATATGTCCCTAAGTGGTATATATATAACTTATTTTCGGTATCCCAATAAGGATCAAATCGAAATCCCTCTATGCCCAGATGCGCTATGCAGCCTAATTAACAAGCGTACCGATCGAGCCGGGTTGATACTCGCAAAAATAAACGAGGGACCAAGCAATGCCCAGAAACCCCCAAGGCAATACCAAGAAGATGCGTACTCACAGGTATTGTTATTGAACCTGACAACAAGCCAGCATATCCTTCGCTTTAGCCGAGATCGACCCCCCTCCGCATACACACGTGACGGCCAAGCAGCGCATAAGAGCGAGATTAGCTTCCAAGTACCGGGATTCAACCGGCGTCCAAATCAAGCCACGTATACAGAAGCCACTACTTCGTGTATGTCGCCTATAATTCACCATCGCGCGGAAAAATCGCCGATCTCGTCCGGAGAAACGCAGGTATGTGGGGCTACACACGTGATAACGCAGGGGCAATGTATACGCGATTGGCTAATGCGGGGAAGCATCCCGCTCCTCCTGCGAACATTGTGCACGATGGCTAACAAGAACGCATTCGACCTTTCTGGCTCCATCGCGCTCATCACTGGCTCCACGCGCGGCATCGGTTTCGAGCTGGCCCGTGGGCTCGCCGAGGCAGGCGCGGTGATTGTGCTCAACGGCCGCAGCGAGGAGCATGTTCGATCTGCTGCCGAAACACTTGAAAAGGAGGGCCATAATGTGCACTACTCGGTGTTTGATGCCTCCGTGCACGATGCAGTGAAGGCTGCCGTCGCCAAAGTCGAAAAAGAAGTGGGGCCCATTGACATCCTGATCAACAACGCAGGCATCCAGCGCCGGGCCCCGCTCGAGGATTTCAAGGAGGAAGACTGGAATGCGATTATCTCGACAAACCTGAGCAGCGTCTTCTTCACCTCGCAGGCGGTCGCGAACCACATGATTCCGCGCAAGCATGGTAAGATCGTGAACATCTGCTCCGTTCAAAGCACACTTTCACGGCCGAACATTGCGCCGTACGCAGCTTCAAAGGGCGGTGTCGCGATGTTCACCAAGGCCCAATGCACGGACTGGGCGAAACACGGTCTTCAGATCAACGGCGTGGCGCCAGGGTACTTTGCGACCGAAATGAACAAGGCACTTGTGGAAGACGAGAAGTTCTCCAGCTGGCTTCTTAACCGCACGCCGGCCGGGCGCTGGGGTGACGTCAAGGACTTGATTGGCGCGGTTGTGTTCTTGTCGTCGTCGGCGTCCGACTTCGTCAATGGCCAGGTAATTTACGTGGATGGCGGGCTTACTGCCTCAGTTTAATTGTCGTACTAAGAACAGCATGAGACTACGTCAAAGACAGCGGGGTGGGACCCCATTTTGCGTGAGAAGCTCCCACCCGGCGAGGTGCCCAGTCATTACAGTCGTTATAGCATCACAACAGACGCATCACAACGCATCCCAAGACACAACGCTGGTGAAATGAACCTGTCGCAACTGAAATTTCACGGCACTGGCGGTTTAACAACCATTATTGGCGCTGGTATGTACCCGCACCTTGCGCGCCTGTGATTCGTCGCCACTTAGGATATAAATAGAATGGCCCTGCGCGATTGTCCAGAGCCCTTACCCTCAAAGTAACTATAAGTACCAGCGCGTCTGCCATCAGCTCACGACCGCACAAAGAAACAAACATAGTAGTTTTCACGTTAAATATAAGCTCAGTTAGTACCCATGCCTGCCGTGTCTACCTACACAGACAAGACGTTCAACGCCGATAAATACCAGACGGTTCGCCCCCTGTATCCCGGGTCGCTTTACGACCACTTGCGGAAATACATGGGATTGAAACCCAAGGAAAAGGTCGGAGTCGCAGTGGACCTGGCATGTGGCACCGGACAGGCTACACTGACAATCGCGAACACACTGGCCGACAAAGTAGTCGGTGTGGATAATTCCGAAGTCATGATCAAGAAGGCCCGCGAGAGCGCGCCGGGCGGGTCTACGGTTGAGTATATTGTGGGCAACGACCAGACATTGACGACACAATTCGAGCTCCACAGCATTGATTTGCTTACTGTCGCCGAGGCCGCACATTACTTATCCTATCCCGGGTTCTGGGATGCTGCTCGGCAAATTCTGAAGCCCGGGGGAACGCTGGCAATCTGGTCTTATTACCTTCCCAATGTGATCGGCTACCCTGCGATCACGAAAATCCTCGAGGATTTCTCGTCGAACCCCGAGAAGTGCGGCAACAACTGGGACTCTGGTATCAAGCTGCTCAAGGACGGGATGTATGCCGACCTCACCGTGCCCTCGGATCTATTCGTAGACGAGGAGCGAGTCAACAACGACTTCCTCCGCCTTCGTCCCGAGCAGCCGTTCGAGCTGGTCAAGAACAATGCAACGATAGGAGATCTTATCAACCTGCTGGGCACCTGGTCTGCGTATCACAAGTGGAAGACCACGAACACTGGTAAGAAGGATATTCTAGAGGAAGCCAAAGAAGATATAGTGTCTTCCACGGGGCTTACGCTTGATTCGAAAGTGACGTTCAAATGGGAGACTGTGTTCATTTTTGTCAAGAGTACCCCCACGCCCTAGATATTAGAACCCTGCTCGTTGGAGGCAGCAACATAAATAGGCCACTACTATCAATACTTCATTTAAGAAGCGCATTATAGAAACGCAAAGTCATTCGGTCTCAGACCTAGTGCTACTCTCGCTATCTGATGCCGAGTCTGACGAATAGGATTCGCCAGGCTCAGCAGCAGCGGACGCCTCAAGTTCGCTCTCTTTGGCTGCCTTATCATCCAACGTCTTTCTGACCCACTCGTCAACTGCGTCCAGCGCATCATGCGGGCTATCGGGATATTTCAGAATGAATCCCTGTATTTCGGCTGGCGAGAGCATGCTTTCGGGAATCTTTCCGGCGAACACTGTGGCGAGATCGTGAAGTTCATCAACAGTCGGGGCCTTAGAGGCCCTAGGAAGACCATGGCGGTCTAAAGAGTCTGGCCCATATCCCGAGCCATTGTCCGAGTACGTATACATACGTGTGAAAATGTCCACTACGGAACCGAAATTTGCCAGTTCGAACTGGATCATGAAGTCCACCCTTCCGGGCCGCAGGAGGGCGGAGTCTATGTGGCTCTTGTGATTGGAGGTCATGATAAGCACACGGCCCTCGTGAGCGGCAACGCCGTCAATCACATTGAGGAGTGCAGACAAAGAAATGCGCGTTTTTTCACGAGTCTTACCAGAGCTGGGGCCGTTTTCGCGTCGATGGGCCCTGGTGCGGCTTACAGTCATTCCAGCGGCATCGATGTCTTCGAGCAATAACACGCACCTCCGTGGCAGTCCCAGGAACGCAGCAGCTAAATTGTCCTCCGTAAGTTTGGGCGAATTGAGGCTAATGGTGTAGATGCGCAGGCCAAAGACGCCAGCAATGGCGAACGCCAGGCTGGTCTTCCCAGTCCCAGAGGGGCCGTACAAAAGGTAGCCGCGGCGGTACGGGATGCCACGCGCAGCGTACCATTGCTTTGTTTGCGGGCGTAGGTACCGCCCGACGTCCCTAATAAATTCATTCTTCACCTTTGGGTCGAGCACGACCGTGTCCATGGGCCGCGACGGCCGTGACATGGTTTTCATCCAGTCAATGTCACCGTACCGTCGGATTGCACGATAAACATGGGTCCGACCCTTCTCCTTGTTGATGAAGTTAGCCTCCGCCTCGGCGACGATGTCTTTAAGCACATCCGCGTTCCTGCCTAGACACGAGATTGCTAGCGATTCACCCTGCGACGGGTAGCGAGAATCGCGCGCATTATTTTGCGCGCGCGTGAGCGCCAGAAAGCGGCCCCGGTATCGGAAGTAGTGCGTTCCCGCGGCGGGCGTCCATTTAAGATGGTTCGAGCCGTGTCTTGGTTTCTGCACCTCCTGTGCTTCTTCAGCCGATTGCTCGCGTCTAGAGACCTGATCACTGTCACCAAGCCTCTCGCTGTCGTCATTGTCGTCGCTGCTCTCATCGTCGCTGTCGCTGTCTCGTGTTCCCTCTGATCGGGCGCGCCGGCTCGCTGTGGAAACGGCAAGACGATGGTTGTCGACAGTGAGGCGGTGCTTGGCCATCCAACTCATCATGTAGTCGAATGTCTCGTCGGAAGAGCGGATGTGTACAGTCGAAATAAAGTATGCGGAGATGCTTTCGCCAAATTGGTCGATGACGTATTGGAGCCCGAAAAAGAGGGCGGCTGCGATCGAGAAAAACGAGGCATCGGCAGTCGCGGACTTGATGAGCCGCATCACCAAAGAGCCCCTTGGGCCGTCAGGGTTGGAGCGGTCAGTGTTGGAGCTCATTGTTCACGCAGCGTCATTTGGCAGGGCGCTCAGACAACTCCGCTTATTAAAGCTATCACCAGAGCGCACTGCGCGTAGCCTTGGATATGGGACTGGGGCTGTTCCTGGAATGAATAAATTTGATCCGGCGCTGATATGAGAGTCATTTTACTAAGGTTAAGATATACTGGATTATAAAAGAAGCGCTTACCTCTTAGCAGAAAATCCCCAAGAAGCAGTTGTTGTTGCTAGGGTTCTCGGGCTGGCTACCCGTGCTGCCCTCGCCGCTTCCAACGCTCTGGTCAGGAGCGGGCGTCGTGCCAGGAATAGACGACCCGATAGCCACAATGTTCGAGTCTTCGGTGTACTTAACAGGTGCAAACGCAATCTGCTCAGTATCAAGATCGTAAACCAAGTAGAGGTGGCGCATGAACGGCTCGCCGAGAATGTTCAAGAACGTCGTCTCGTCGAACCCAACCGCTCGCGAGACCCCCAGCTGGTAAGGTCCAGGCTGATCGCCATCCAGGTAGAATTCATCGCCAGGAATCGTCACTGAGATGCCACCAATCTCGACAGTCTGCGACGGAGGGTTCTCAACCTTCGTGTTAGCAATGTAGCACTCATTCTCGGCACTCCAAGTGCCACCGTATGTCTGAGCTAGGCTATCAGCAACAGAGTTGGGCAGCAGAATCTCGGGAGTTCCGCTGTCAAGCACACCGCCAGAGTACTCAACGTTGTCAAACTTGAAGTCAACTGCGTAGTAGGAGGTCCCATACGACTCCTTAGTATCGAGGGGAATCGTGTACAGCGGTCCTGAGTATTTGGCCTGATCCACACCGCCAAAAATCAAGGTAGCTTCGCTTT
This sequence comes from Entelexis gropengiesseri, assembly GCA_030579755.1. Classification (NCBI taxonomy): domain Eukaryota; kingdom Fungi; phylum Ascomycota; class Dipodascomycetes; order Dipodascales; family Trichomonascaceae; genus Entelexis; species Entelexis gropengiesseri. Next base: position 78,938 of record JAKTRO010000015.1, on the reverse strand, counting down.
GGTCTTCCTTCGAAATAAAGAGTGAGAAGGAGTTCGACTGGATGGTACCCTGGTTTTTGAGGGCCTCGTAGAGCGTGGGGTACTGAGCCTCCTGGTCCGATTCACCTGCACGAGGGCCCATAGCGAAAATGCCTGCACCGATACCCTGAGGTGCTGAATCAAGAACACCAAATTGGAAATCAGCGAGAGTTACATCACCAAAATTCAAGGTGTCGGTGCCCCAGGTGCCACTAACACTGGTGCCACCGTAACCGTAGCTCTCGCCATAGTTACTGTTGATATATTCGTATGTGCTCGACTTCGATGAGTCGTAGCTCTGCTTGGTAACCCAAGTATTGGATGAACCAGTGTCCATGATAGCGTTAGACTGAGACTGTCCTCCGAGAGTGAAGTCTGCAAGGTAACGAACGGCATTGAACCCCAGCGGACCCTCTTCAGCGCCACGGCGGTGAATAGTCGAGTTGGCATTTTTCACAAGTTCACGCCTCAGTGGGAGCGAGACGAAGCCAGTGCCGCTGCTCGCAATAGGAGCACCGAAGACAAGGGGTAGGGCCGCGGCCAAAATCAATGCGCTGTAAGCCATGTAGAAAGAGAAGTTGAAGTACTGTGAGGGCAATCCAATGCGAAATTGTACGACCTTATATATGTTTCAACGGACCCTGAGCGCCTAGGCGCCTCAAGATTTCCCTAAACCTTATAGCGCCCCTACGATAACCGCCGCCGATCGTCAATATCACCGGGACCCCGAACTTCTTTGCATTCAAATATCATTAGCATTGGATACATTGACTATTCGATTAAGCCGCTTAGGAGCAGAGCAAGTGACGAAAGTCGGCAATGTTCGCGTGAAGCGTGCGCGAGGCAGATGGTGCAGGTGAAACAATCGAACATGCGGCGCCGCGAAAGCCTGCCCGAGCAGTTGAGTCATCAACCTAACCCGTGAACCCATCGCTCGGCTTCGGGAAATCGCTTTCATTGCCGACTTTCACGCCCGTTACATCGAGCGGGATAAAAAAAGGAAAATGAAATTTCCGAGATTATAGAATATGCAAACATTTCCGGTGCTTTTGAGCAAAACTCCAGCTCTCCGTTCTCCAAACTAAACGCCGGCCGTCCGGCGGTCGAGAAGGGCTAGGTGTATGCACCTTCATGTAATATAGTGGTTCTCGGAGAATATGCCATGAGATAAGACGACACGAGATCCCAAGGCACGGCAAACGAACAACTTTGGGGCGGGCATGGGACGATTTGCGCCCGGGAAGATAATATGGGCACCTAATTAAAACTACGTCATTGTAAGCGCCGCTCCATCGCTAACTCCGCGCGGGGGGCCGACCCGATGCCACCTGTTCGATCGTGCCTGCTCGTAGCGCACTATCGCTGTTTAGAGGCAGTTGCAAACAACCGGTCGTGGGCGACCAATGAGGGTCTCGAGCGCTTGGCTCGTCGCGATCCTTGATAAATGAGCGCAATCGTCTCCACGCATTCGAGTGAGGGAGCGAACCCGTACCCATGCACGGCAGTCGAACCATCTCCCCGAGTCAAGCATGCCTGCAACATCCGCTTCGCTGATTGGTACATCGCTGAATTAACCGGCTGCGCCGGATAAACAAGAGCGATCTAACTTCCAGACCTTGAGTTGGTCATGCATCGTCGGAGATGAGATCGCGTGAAATATTTCAGAGGTCGAAAGATGGCCGATCTAGGAATAGCTCAAAGCCCATAAACTATCGAGATGCTGTTGTTAACCCTGCATTAAGTAGCAGAAGATGGCTGTGCTGAACCGAAATGCCTACCGATTTTCGTGTAAAGCGCTTGTTTTCCCTCTCTGACCTGCAATCGCTAGGGTACCCTTCCCCCCATGCCTCGCGTAGAATCCAACCACCCCCATCCAACAACACCTACGGTACTTTCACGTGACTGATAACGGCGAGTCGCGTCAGATCAAGTGATCGATGGTGAGTTGAGCCCTTGTTGTAAGTTAATTCATGAGTGATTCTACCATTGAGATTGGAAGACTGTCCTCGGCGAGGTTAAGCAGTGCATTTTAGAGCAACACTCCGTCTTTCCAACCGCTAAGCCGATAATCAGCTTCTGGAGACCATGACTGACTCTGCTACGCTACTGCAGGAACGGTACGGGTCCAGCGCCGCCGATTCGCTAAGCGCTGTGAACCCAACATTAGAGACTCTGCTGCAGCATAGATCGGTACGAAGCTTTCTTCCGGACCCAATCAGTGCAGACACGCTGAATCTCATTCTTGCCGCGGCTCAGAGCGCACCTTCGTCATCGAACCTGCAGGCGTGGAGTGTGGTGGCCATCCGGGACCCAGAGCGCAAGCAGAAAGCTGCCGCGCTGTCCGGAAATCAGGCTTTCATCCGCGAGGCGCCGGTCTTCCTGCTGTTCTGTGCTGATTTAGACAGGCTCACTCGGGTAAGCGAGGCCACGGGGAAGCCCGCGGCCGGGCTGGAGTACACTGAAATGTTTGTTGTGGCCACAATTGATGCGGCCCTCGCTGCCCAGAATGCCCTCACCGCAGCAGAGTCTCTAGGTCTCGGCGGATGCTACATAGGGGCTGCCCGAAACCACCCCGAGGAGATGGCCGCATTAGTAGGGCTGCCGCCGCGCGCCATCGGCCTGTTTGGCATGGCAATTGGGCATCCGGACCCGTCGCTACCAACCGCAGTTAAGCCCCGACTTTCTCAAAACGAGATCGTTCATTTGGAAACATGGGGCAACAATGATAACCAGCCGATCGCTGATTACGACACAGTGCTGGCCGAGTTCAACGCCAAAGAACACAGGCCTGGCGTCCCCAAATGGACCGACCTTGCATCGAACCGCGTCGCCACCAAAGAGTCGCTCAATGGGCGTCACGCCCTTCGCGAAGTGTTACTTTCGCGCGGGTTCGGCCTCAAATGAGAGCATACAGAAACGTTATATCTTTCATGCTAAACACGCACAGGGAATACACACACACCAACTTGTGCGAATGATGGAAGTTCGAGAGCTGCTGTCTCATCCTCCAGTGTGTTCTTCGCGATTCCTCAAGGAAAGCAGCTGCGATCTCCCAGAACTACTATGAAATATTCATTAGCGAGTGTTCGCTGCTAATTTATTAGAAGGACTATTGACGAGCCTCCCGTGTATCTCGGGCTCTTGCTGCTTAGAGGCAAGTGCCTAGGATCGCACGGCATCCGCTCAGCGCAACAAGGTGCATGCCATAGCTAACCACTGGGGCTGGGCAACGCGAGTGGGGCGGCGATTTCAGAACTGACGCGATAGATAGCATTGGGAGACGAAACGAATGTTCAGCTATCTTGGTACCGCAAAATCACGCGCAACTGGACCCGAGGAACCGCTGATAACTATAATCTAAAGCTCGCGCCGTTTGTCGTGAGGCCGGCGCGATGCCGCAACGTGGGAATGATGAGCCCCACGATAGTGTGGTGCTGAGACCTAGTGAGCGCATTGGTTTCTTATCGCGTCACCGTGACATCACCCGCCCTGCTGTTCATAGTACCGCGGTCGAGAAGATGCCTTGAGGCAGAGGAAAGACCTGTTATCTCAATCGCAAATCAGCACACCACCCTAGCTCGCCAATCTTAATATACACATTCCTATGTAGCACAGACGCACCTAGCTATATCATCAAGCGTAATCGTGTGCTGCGCTATTTGAGGGCTGCCCTCATGATGGGCGTCGAGTATCTCATTCATCGACGCGTGACAAGTATAGCCATCAAGGTCTTTGGCGCCGCGTGCCGTGCCCAATGGTTCAACAAACTCTTTTCTGCGAGTCAAGCGCATACGCGCCAGCCGAGGGAATGCCTACTAAGACCGCTGCTACGCTTGGCTTGATGGCGGCACAAGCCCTAGCCTCTCCTTTCGCAGATCCATCTTATGGATCAACTCCCAGCATTGAGATCGCAACTGAGCGCGGCCCCCAGATTTTCAATTCAATATTCGACTCACTCAGAAAGTATGGAACCATTGTGCACCCGAATGGAATGTCGTTCTACATAGCTACAGTGCCCGAAGGGGTTCTTCTGCACCACGGAAGCGGACACAACTCTTTACCTCCTACTTTAGACTGGATGGCCTTCGAGGTCGAGTTCTCGGAGGTTTTTGCCAACCCGTTGAGGCAACGATCTCCATCGAGTCCATCGGATCAGATCGTTGTTGGTGACCCGACCTAAAATGCGCGTTGGCCTGACGACGAATATCACGGGTGGCTTCACACACTTCAAACAACGCGACCCCTCAATTTCTTATATATAGATGGTATGAGCGGCAACAAGGACCTTGCTGGAGTCATGGACTCTCAGGAGTATATACTTCGTGCTTCGCCGTCAACCGAGGCAGCGAGCGCCGCAGAGGAGTCTGACCGACCGCCAGGACCCCCTGGCGAGTTTGAGCGCGCTTCAGAAATTTGTGATTTGTGCGCAACACTACAGCTTCAGGGCGTAATCCGTACGAAGAATCCCGGATTTGAGATTACCAAGTGCAACTTCTCTGATGGGCTAGCGCAAGTGTATTCAAGCCAGCGTAGAGACCGCTCTGCTGCGGATGGCGCAGACAAAAGGCTTTCTATAATGAGTCCATTCAGCAGAGAACCCGGTGAAAAGCCGTGGCAGGGCATTCCATACGACTACGAAAACAGCTTCCGTGAGATTGGATCTAGACGCGTATTTGTGGACTACTCCAGCATAATTTCGGCTTTTTTCTTTCCTATTAATGTGACCAATCCTGACAGTAGGCCAGTCGAGAGAGTTTCACCCCAAGAGCGCTCTAAAATCAAAAGATATCTGATCGACAGCTTCGAGAAGTATCGTTCTCTGTCCAGCTCAGGGCATCTCCGAGCTACCACAAGCTGGAAAGATATCACAGACCTTGTTGTAAGGTGATACGCGCCAACAATTATCAGCCTGGCCAATGGGCCTGAGGACTTGACAAAGAGGACTTTGCAAACAAAAGTACAATCATTGCTCAACGTGTTCCTCGATTACTCAATATCAGATGCTAGAACCCGAGAGTCTGAAGCGCGCGAACGATGTGCAACGTTCTACATACAGACGCGGGCTCTACGAACAGACTCAGACCACTTTATCTATGCGGCGATTAAGGCGACGAACGCGCATATTTGCGGGGCATGTTATGATATCAGGAGCGTTCTGGAAGCCCGGGATCTAAGTGAAGCGGATTCTCTGAAGACCGCCAAAGAGTCTTTGCAGGGATTGATGAAAACGCTGGACTGATCTGTGTTCGAAAGGGAGTAATTACTATGCCGTTATAGCAAGCCCCCTTAAATTATTCACTAGTTGAAAGTACTTTTTTACGAAGCTCGCCCAGCGAGTGGCGCTGCTCACCATTCTCATCAAAGTTGGCGGGGGCAAGCCAGGCTTCGAATGCCGCTTTGTGAACCGGCCACTCTTTATCCAAAATAGAGTGCCACGCGGTGTCACGAGTTCTTCCTTTGTACACAAGAGCCTGCCGGAAGATACCTTCGAATTGGAATCCCAAACGAGCGGCGGCCCTACGTGAGGGCTCATTCAACGTGTCACACTTCCATTCGTAGCGCCGATATCCCAGCGTGTCGAAAACATAAGCCATTAGAAGAAACTGAGTCTCTGTAGATACGGGGGAGCTCCTCATACGGCGGGAGAACGTGATATGGCCGACCTCGATAATTCCACTTGCCTTATCTACGCGCATGAGAGAGATAATGCCTACCGGCTCCCCAGTTTTGGCATCTATAATTGCGTAAAATCGGGGTTCGTAGGACGCCGCCAACGTCTTTACGTATTCGGTGAACTGCTCTTCGGAAGAGAAGGGACCCACGAATAAGTAAGTCCAGTCCCGGCCGTCAGGGGCAAGCGAAAATGCGCTATAGAGCCCTGCGGCATGTTTGTCGACATCGATAGGTTCTAGCCTACAATATTTGCCTTCAAGCACCACACGCTCCGGGTGCTCCCTGGGAGTCCAATTCGGTAGAGCTTCACCGACCGGCTGTCCAAACTCGTTCAAGCGAGAGCCCATTCAACTACTAACCCTTCCCACCCAGCCCCTCGGGGACGACTTTTATGCTGCTGATCGAGCGCATGAGTCACGAATGGGTCTCTTACTCTGATACTAGCGCTAAGGCGGAGAGGGGGCGGGTAACGCGCAGGATTAATACGCCCCCCGTCTTGCGCATCGGCGTGTTCATGTCTAGTCTAGTTGAATTATGAGAAAACGCTAAGGTATCAGAGAAGCGCTCGAACAAAATATGTTCTTGGGATGACTAGCTCGTTGTGGAGAGGCGAGCTCGTAAGAGACGCCTGTGGCTTCGAGAATGGCCACCCGACGTCCACAAATTCTGCGCGTGGTCTCTGTTTAATTTATTGTTTCAATTGATTGAGGCCCTGCTCCAAATGTACTTGTCATGTGTTGTGCTAAGCGAGCATCTGCGGAGTGCGGCGCGACTCGAGTCAGGCACGAAATTATCAAGAAATGTATATGGGTGCGCTTGTGTGTGGGTGCAGCATAGAAAGCTTAGGTGTCAGGTGGTTTTAGCTGGCTAGATGTCATGTTTGCACAACCCCCGTGGTGGTGAATGTGCGGGCAAATAGCGTGATTTTCGAGAACCTGGGCGTTGGGTCTCGACTAATCGCGGCGGCGCGATATGGATTAGCATGCATCACGCTTACCCTATGGGTTAGGGTGTGACAAACGTTGCTGGAACGCTGTAGAATTCATAACGATCTTCACGGCTCGGCAGTTCGAGCCGAGCTCAAATATGTACCACTTTGAAGCCAGTCTTCACCATATTCTAATAACCAAGTCTAGATATGGCCACACGAGTCTATTCCGACAGGAGGCCGGTGTGAGCGTGTGGTTCTTTAAGCTTCGAATCCGTGCGGAGGAAGAGCACGTGACACGTATGCATCTCGGCGGTGGTGACAGGTCCTCAAAGCAAGGCTATAAAAGACGCTCTCCATACGACCACCATCATGTCTACCACACTTAGACGCTTTATGAGTACCGCTTCGCAATCATCAAACATCATCGTCCGCCACTTCAAGGACCTCGGCGGCGAGAATATGGGCTGGCTTAACAGCAAGCACCACTTCTCATTCGGTTCTCACCACGACCCCAAGTGGATGAACTGGGGTGGGCTGCGCGTATGGACCGATGCGCTCATCTCCCCGGATGGCGGGTTCCCGCCACACCCGCACCGTAATATCGACATTGTCACCTACCTGTTGCCTGAGAACTACAACCCTATGACTGGAAAGACTGAGGGCGGCGCGAGCATCACGCACCGCGACAGCCTCGGGTCTGAGGGCACAATTAAACCTGGCGATATTCAGGTCATGTCCGTTGGCAATGATGGTGTTGTCCACAGCGAGACACACGCCGATCCCGGCTCAGGAAAGACAATGAGCGCGTTCCAGATCTGGATCATGCAGACGGAGCGAAAGCAGAAGTCGACGTGGGGGGAGCGCACGTTCCCCACCGGCGACAAAGCCAACAACTTTGTGGTACTAGCGTCGGGCCTCAAAGAGGATAAAGACGTTTTCCAGCTCGCCAGCCCGTCGCGTCTTGTAGGCGCCACTGTCGAAGAAGGAAAGACTGCGCACTACAAGATTGGCAAGAACCGGCTCGCATACCTGGTGGCAGTTGGCGGCACCGTTAAGGTAAACGGTGTCACTCTCGCGCCCCACGACGGTGCAGCCATCAAGGATACTGAGGACCTCGATGTAACTTCTGTTGAAGGCAACGCCGAGGTTGTCATTGTTGACACTTTCCCTGTGAGATAAACGAGCACAACTCTGTGTTAATTATTATTCATTATATATATAACCTCAAGTGATAAACTACAACAACAACTCTTGTTTTTTGCGTATTGGCGGCGGAACTTGTCGCGCAGCGTTCGCGCAGAAGTGGCCAGTGGGCACACTGGTTGTTGTTGACGCCATGCATCCCTGGCCACTACATGCCTGGACACTAGATGCCTGAGTTACATATCGGCGGCCCCAAGGTTGTACCATAACATATGCACATATGTTTCACCGAATCCGCATGGCGCTCGACGATCGTGGCATTCGCATGTTTCACCCTCTGCGATACAGCACGTGCCGCGGAATGCCAAGCGCCGATCATGGAGTCTGACAGATTGTCTAGATTTTCCCAAAGGCTCCGCGTGAACGCTGGGGCCTCCTCCGTTTAGCCGGAAATTTACGGAACATATAGCATGATTAGTATTTGCAGCCGCTCAAGACGCCGATGCAACGATATCTCCAATTACTGTAGCCCACCTGGAGAGCCCGCCCTGCCCGATGCTGAGCCGCCGTGCCGCCAAGCCGCCGCGCGGTTGCGCCGCTCGTGATTCTTATCACATTTGCTAGTCATCACGTTCTATCTATCTAGTCTGTCGCAGCCGTGCGGTGGTGGAATGCTGCATTAGAACAGGAGGTGTGTGTACCTGGGCTGGGGGAGAGAGCCGCGTTGACAGAAACGTAGTGGCACCGAATGAGCTTCAGAACGACCCCGTCAGGGCTATATACAGCCCGCGCAAAAATCCCAGGCCAGAGCAGCTTCTGCTAAGGCTTCCCAAATTCAAAATGGTCTCGCAAACAGGTCCGCGCCAATTTATCGGCGGACCGATCAACGACATTGTCGCGGCGTGGGCGGGGGTAACCAAGGGCGGGCTTGCCCTAACGGCACCGGCGACGCGTCGAACGGAGACTCGGGAAGTCACATATAAATACGTAGGTTTCGAGCCTCATAATTCAGCAGATCCCATTAGCTTAATATGAGGTCTGCAATTGCCCTTCTCTATGCTACCACCGCGCTCTGTGCCGGGTCGCTAAATATCCCGATCTCGAAGCAAAAAGGTTACGGGTCCACAAGGGGCAGCTCTCAGTTGCCGCGATCCATCCATGTGAACTCTCAGGCAAGCAAGGCGTTCCCCCTCAGCCTTGCGAATGAATTTTATTACTATCAGGCCATTGTCGGGTTCGGCGAAAACCCCGTACAGGAGATCCCGTTCCTGATCGACACAGGCTCCTCGGATCTCTGGACGAACACTGCGGAAAACCCTTTCTGCAACGAGCCAGCGTCCGATGGCGGGTTCAATTGCTCAGGCATCACATATGACCCGTCATCGAGCCCCACGTATCACAATCTGTCCTCACCATTCTTCATCCAATATGGGGACCTATCGTACGCACAAGGAAATCTCGCCACCGACAACATCAACATTGCCGGCGTTACGGTGCCGAATGCCACATTTGCAACAGCGACCATCTCTAACTCCTCGCAGAGCGTGTTTGGCATTGGATTCGACCAGAACGAGGGCAACGCACGGATCTACAAAAATGGCACCGTGGCCCCCGTCTACCCCAATGTGCCTGACGTGCTCAAGAAGGATGGTTTGATCGCGCGCAAAGCTTACTCTCTGTGGCTGAATGATGTTGACGCCGCCGACGGAAGCCTTCTTTTCGGAGGAGTAGACCACGCGAAATATCAGGGAACCTTAGGTCTTGTGCCTATTTACAACTATTACGTGGGGTACTTGAATAACCCCAATGCGATGCGCGTTAATTTGAACGGAGTCAGCGTTGGCGATTGCCCGCTTGCCACTTTCAACCAGGCTTATTTGCTGGATTCTGGCACTTCGTATGCCTACATGGACATGAAGATTGTGACACCCATGGCTGACATGCTGAACTACACTTACAACGACGATGGGCCGAACATGGGATACTTCGTGGGTAATTGCAGCGCTCCCGGCGTAACCTACACGCTAGATTTCAGTGGGATCAAGATCAACGTTCCAAGCTCCGATCTGCTCATTGAGGCCGCCGACGACAACGGAAATACCCTTATAATTGATGGCGAGCCACAGTGCGCTTTCCTAGCTGTTGGATATGACCCGACGAACCCCGCTGATGAGGGCTATGGCCTCATCCTTGGCGATGTCATTTTGCGCTCCATGTACGTTGCATACGATCTTGAGTCCTACCAGATCGGTATTGCCCAAAGCATCCACAACGTTACAGATTCCGATATTGAGGCCATTTCCACCGGTATTCCAGGCACCTCTGCCCCTAGGTATGCCTCGAACTCTACTGTCTTGAGCGTTGTGACCACGTACAGCATTGCATCTTCTTGCAAGCCCACGGCATCATCCTCTACATCTTCTTCCTCTGCAGAGGGGTCAGTATCAGGTTCAGCAGCCAGCTCCGGCTCCAAGGCGGCGGCTAGCGCTGTCAAGTCCACTGTGAAGCCCACCAGTGCACCGCCTGGCGCAAGTATTGCGAGCGGTCAAAGTACCTCCGGGGCCACTGGAGCAGCCTCTGCTATCTCCGCCACCTCCGACACTGCTGCTGCCACTGAGACCACGTTGGTGGTTTCCACCTTCACCACGACGTGCTCCACACCTACTACGTTCAGCACCAACGGGAAGACTTACACGGTTACTGCTCCTACTGTTCTGACCATAACCGACTGCCCATGCACACTCACCGGCACGAAATTAGCGGCGGAGAGCTCTGCCCCCACTTCAAAGCCGAATAAAGTTGAGCCTGAGACTGAGCCCTCAGAAACGACCTGGGTTGTATCTACATTCACCACATCATGCTCGGCTCCCACTATTTTGAGCACGAATGGGAAGACATACACTGTAACGGAGGCTACGGTCTTGACGATTACAGACTGCCCGTGCACGCTGACCGCCAGCAAGTCTTCTTCTGGAGTCGTGTCCTCTGCTGGCTCGGCCTCCGCTGCTGACACTGCATCCTCCATTGCTTCGGAATTTGCTGCGTCGGAGTCCTCCGCGACTCCCACTCGCACTGCAGTTCCTGCCGAAAGCACATCTGCAGCTGAAACCACCACGAGCCCTTCGACTGTGGCGGCCGCGTCTACCGGCGTCATCAGTTCCGCGAGCCCATCAGCTCCAGGCATTGTCGGTGCGGCATCCTCGGCTCCTGTGCTCATTAACGGTGCTCCGGGTCTGAAAGTCTCGTTGGCTGGGCTCATGGCACCGCTGATGTTCCTACTTTAAAACTTCTCTTATCACTGTTGTAATATATACCCTGCTTTTACTTTGACACTAGCCACATACGCATTTATTATTCTCTATCAAGCTGATACGAATCTAAGGAATGCGAGAGTGAGGGCCCATACTTTTTAGGTTGGATATCGTGATCCTAGTAACGGTCGGCATAACCGTCCTGAGCGCGAATGGTGAACGATTGAGGAGTGTAAGGAAGCATGTTCTTCTCCCAGTCTGCATATTTCTGCTTGAGGTCTTCAAATATGTCCGCGTGCTTGTCCTTAAAGTCTGCGCGCTCTCGCTCGTCATACTCTAGATCAAAGAGATACTCATATCCCCCGATTTTGATATACTTCCATTTCCCTGAGCGCACCGCCGATTGGTTATTAGCATTGAACCGCCAGAAAAGCGTGCGCGGGTGCGGTGCCTCGCGGCCGCGGAGCACTTGCAAGACGTTTTCACCATCCGTGTCAACAGCACCATCATACTGTGCCGCCGCCAAGAGAGTAGGCAAGAAGTCCATAGTAGTGATGACCTGATCCTCAGCCTTAGAGCCGGGTTTGAATCCACCCTCGGGCCAGTTCAGGATGAGCGGGACTCGGATGCCGCCCTCGAGCAGCTCAGACTTGTATCCAATTAACGGGTAGGTCTGGCCGAACCGCTCGCCGCCGTTATCAGAGGTGAACACAATGAGGGTATTCGTGATTCCCTTTGATTTCAGAGCTTTTACAACGCGGCCGATGTTTTGGTCCATATTCTTCACCATCTCACCATACACCCGCAGGTTACCGCCATCTTTGTGCCAGAGGTTTTTGAGCTGCTCCGACGTCTCACGGCCCTCTGCGTCCGGGCCCTCCCACGGCCAGTGAGGCGCATTGAAGTGCAGCGACAGGAAATGCGGACTGTCCTTGTCCCACGCGTCCACGACTTTGATCGCTTCGTCGCCAAGGATATCGGTAAGATAGCCCTCGCGCTTGACGAATTGGTCCTGGTCAATCAGCCCCTCCTTCTCGTTGTTTTCAGCAAGGGTGAACCGGTGCTGGTAGTAGTCGATGGCGCCACCCAGGAATCCGAAAAAGGTGTCGTACCCAAACGCCTGAGGCCGGTACTTTTCGCCAGTCCCCAGGTGCCATTTTCCAACGAGATGGGTAGAGTAGCCTTGCTTTTTGAGTGCTTTTGGCAGCGTGAGCGTGTCCAGAGGCAGGCCATCGAAATCCTTCTTGGCCACGGGCTCTTCAAGACCGAGTGCATAACGATACTGATACTTTCCGGTGATTAAAGACACCCGGGTGGCGGAGCAAACTGCGGAATTGGCATAACCGTTGCTGATCTTTAGCCCGCTCGCAGCCAATGCGTCTAGATTGGGAGTTTTGTAGTCGACACGACCATAACAGGAAAGGTCGGCCCACCCGAGGTCATCTGCTAGAATGAAGATAATGTTTGGCTGAGACATTGTGCCGAGACTCGGATAGATCGACTTGGAATATACGCCTGAGCTTAGCGCCCAGGGATTTATTGGCGGAGTGCCATGCTTGTGTGCTCACACGTGCGGTTGCGTTGCGACGCTGCTCAGCTGCACTTGAGATATGACCGAGCTGCTTACTGTTATCAGTGCATAGCCGCGGCGGGTAGATGTAGGCCAGTGAGCTCGCGAACAGGAACAATCTGAAGGACTTCCAAGTATACTGGCACCGAACTCAACGTTACAGATTCAATTTCTTACAATAATGACACACAGATATATAGTGAATATAAGCGGCGGGGCTTCTAAAAGATGACGAAGTTTAAAGTAAACATGCAATTGCCGGAACCGCGAGCGCACCAGCCCCTACTAGGACACTGGGGGCTATGTTCGCAGCAGCAGCCGTCCCATTCTTTGCCCCGGCCGAGCTTCCGCTGGCCGAGCCGCTTTTAGTCGAGCTTAACGCGCTGGACTTGGCCCCACTAGCGGTTGTTGCAAGAGCAGCAGATAGCGCCGAAGCCCCGCCAGGGATAGAAGAAGCGGCACCGGCACTGCCCGCGGCGCTACCGGCCGCACCAGTAGCGGATCCGAGCCCGCTTCCGAGCGCGCTGCCAACACCGCCGGCAGCAGAGGTTGCGCCAGCGGCACCTGAGGTAGCAGCACCCGAGGCAGCGCCAGCAGCACCCGAAACTGCACCAGCCGCACCCGAAGCAGCGCCAGCAGCGCCCGAAGCAGCGCCAGCAGCGCCCGAAGCAGCGCCAGCAGTACCCGAGGCAGCAGCACCAGCAGGGGCACTGGATGCAGCGCCGCCTGCGGCAGATGCAGCAGAAGCACCAACGCCAGCAGCTGGGCTTGTCTCAGTGGCACCAGCAGCCCCTGCAGCGGAGGCGCTAACCTGGGCCACGGTAGATTCAGCACCGGCAGCCGTTCCATCACCGGCAGCCGATCCCCCGGCTGCAGCGCCCGAGGCACCAGCAGCACCCGAGGCACCAGCAGCACCCGAGGCACCAGCAGCACCCGAGGCACCAGCAGCGCCCGGGGCATCAGCAGCAGTAGTGGCAGCACCCGCAGCAGCGCCATCGGTAGGGGCAGCCGCGCCTGCGGCGCTCGGAGCACCAGCACCACCGGCGCCCGCAGCGCCATCAGCGCCCGTCGCGTCAGCACCGCCGGCGGTGTCAGCACGGGCAGCCAGCTTGTGCTCGACCCCCGGGACAACAACAGCAGCATGCACCTCGGTAATCGAGGCCGCAATAGTCAGAAACAGGGAAGAGCGCATCTTGAAGTAAATGTTAGTGGATATTCACAGAAAGGAGGCCAGTTTATATATACGCGAGTAGGAGGCGCATGGCTTTGAACTAACTCCACGCGCATCGTTACCCTACTCCAGGAACCGTCCTCCTCTGGCTACCCATATGCAAGTGTGCTGCGCGCGTGGGCTGGCGACGTCGACGCCAAATATAGCACAGATCAACAAGCCGCGCTCTTGCAGTGAAGATTTGCTAACAATCAGGAGGACCTTTTCTAAATCCAGCGTAATAAAGGGAAGCAAGTTCAGTGCATACTCAAATTCAGCCTCCAGAGGGCTGTAGAGCTGATCTTCGATCTCATTCCCGGTGGTTAGGGCAAACCCTCGGATCGCAAAGAATGAGCGCGGGAACAGTACTGCCGACTTGATATGAATCGAATTTTTTCTCAAAAAACCGACAAGCGGCAATTATAGATAAGTCTATAAAGTCATTCAGCACGATACTCGAGCGGGTTCACCCCAAAATACGTACAGATCTCAGGTGCGCAACCAGGGGGTGGCTATGACTACCAGTGGTACCCTATGCACCTTAGGCGCAAGGTGGTGCACAAGACCGCTTAGCTATCACGTGCAACTATTTACCTCCATTTCGGTGATCGAATATTGACTTTTTGACTATTATGTGAATCACCTGCCACCCTTCCACCTGAGCCGAGCGCAAGCCTCCATAGTCACGTACGAAGGGGGTGACTTGGTTTACGACGGCGGACCGGAGGCTTGCATCTGGTGTCGCCACTTCGCGCTCGGCTTGAATGATAAAGTTACACCTCACTTTTATGTAGAGCAGCCATGTACTCAATATTACAGGACCACACCGGAATCTAACACCACATTAGGCATCTCAACGTAAAGCTGAGGAGGGGGCCCGCGCTCTTGCGTGCTTGAACCATGTGATCTTTGTCAACAAAACTCAGGAGAATCGCAACGAGGCTCAGAGGCGGCAAAGTACCGGTTGAGAAAGATTAAAACATCGAGCCCAGTGAAACCGCTTCGAGCATTGGCGTCTCAAGCCACACGTAGAAAGCAGGAGCTCCAGCCTCTCTTGCCCGATGATGATGCCGCTGATGATTTGACCTTGCCCTTAAGCAGACGTAAAATAGCAGGCGACACAGGGGCAGCCTCGAACGCGTCCCATAACGGCCCTCATAGCCTTCACGCACTATTAATGTCTATAATCTAGCGCGATTTACTTTGATAGCTCTACAGAACCTCGCTTCGAAGAGGCGGTAATGGTGTCGTCTAGCCTGGCGGTAGTAGTCGCAACACTTAAGCCGAAAATTTGCGAGGAGAGAAAGCCTTGCCGCCAGATATCTATTGTCGTACATGTATTACACGTATCAGCAAACTCATCAATAGGCACACACCGTCTTTTTCGCTCCGCTTCGCACAGCGAAAAGCCTCCATATATGGCACGTGATACAGCAAGCCTGCCACCCCGCCACAACAACCGCACAGCCTCGCCTTCAAGCTAAGAATGCAAAAAGTAGAGTACTTAGCTATTGTATCATGATATATAGAACTGATATACTTCACGTTCACTTGGACTGCCGATGGCTTTAATTAATGATTGCTTATATTAGAAAAGAGGTCACACATTTCGCGACTTCTTATTAGTTTTGGATGGTTCCGCCTTATGGATGGCTGCGGTTTTTCTCGAGGAACTGACTAAAGCTAATCGGCCAATGCAGCAAACGCTTTCGAGGGTATTACTGCTCGACAGATAGCTCCGAGACGCTGTCACTATCGGAGTTATTCGATCTTGCAGCGGGCTTGTTAGTCTGCTCCTCGCCATTGGACGACTTTTCGCTGTCGCCGTTAGTGTCTCGCTGTTCGACGTCGTCTGACTTGCGATTGTAGTCGTCGTAACCACCGGTACGGATACCGAAATACGGGCCTATCACTCTTGTAACGACGAAGAGACCCGAAATAATACACGCGAGTCCACTGATACCAATAGAGAACCACATTGCGGCCTTGTATGCTCGGAACAGATCATTAGGGAACTGGATCTGGATCTGTGTCTGGATCACGCCGGCAAATCCAAGGAAGATAGCAATGCCGTACCCCATGGCGAACTGCACGCATGATCCGGCGAGACCCTGGGACTCAGGAGGAAGCCTCTCGCTCATGAATACGGTTGATGAAGGGTATGACCATCCTAGAGCGATGGGAATCGCGATCCAAGCGCCAAACATATTACGCCAATAAGACTGCTCCGGCGTAGCCGTAGCAAGGGTTATTGATGCAATCAAAAAGCAGAGCGCCGAGGCGAATAGAATGAGCTCGATGGTGTAGTCATTCATAATGAAACCACAGACCACCACAGCAATGATTCCCACGGGCACCATAGGGGTCCACGTTGATCCGGTGGCGAATGGCGACCAAGAGCGGAACATCTGGCACAGCATTGTCGATCTTACGAGGCAGACGCCGAATGCGCCCCACCCCAGGAACACTACAAACATCGCAGCAGGGACGCGAAGGTCCTTGTGGCTCAGGAGGTAAGGCGGGATGATCGGGTTCGTTGCGAGATGTATTTCGTAAAAGGGGAAAATCACAAGAAGCGCGAATCCAACCGAAATTAATACGATGATAGAGGCATTCGACCACCCGATCGTAGGCGCCTGGTTCAGCGCGTAGCAAAAAAGCGTCAGTCCGGTGACGGCAATTGTACCGCCAATCCAATCAATGGAGCGCACTTTGTCCGGCCGGTTGATAGGGGGCATGTCGGGTACGTACATCCATGAAAAAATCATGCACACAGTGGCAAATATTGCGTAGGCGTAGAAGCACCAGTCCCACCGGCCGGTCTTTGTGCTGATAATCCCACTAAACCACTGACCAAGGAATAGCCCGATAGGCACGCACGCCCCCATCAGACCAAACGCGATGCGACGCATGAGCTTGGCACTCGAGTACACGCGACCCGCGGTACCAAGAATGTTCGGCACAACAAATGCAATGCCCACGCCTTGGAACGCCCGCGCGACGATCAGTAGATCCGGCCCCTGGAACTTGTCGTAGTAGGAAAACCCAGTGACTAGCGAAAAGATGATTGCACAGGCGTATCCGCCCAAGATCATCTTTTTCAGTCCAAACGCGTCGCCTATTTGGCCCGTGATCAGCGAAACTGCACCCATTGTTTGGCCGAACGACGCAGAGTACCAAGGGATCGATGACGGGGAGGCGTGGAACTCCTGGATGAGGTGGAACATCAGCGTCACGCAAATTGATAGTCCGGCATTCGCGATCAGTTGTCCAAGGCACAACGCAACAAGGAACATGTACTCATCGAACAGGCTGTTGTGGAACACGCTCGGGTCACGAAACCGCTGCTTTGGCAAGAACCTCATAGCTTCTATGGGAGGTAAGGCGGCTGGACTGAGGTTCTGCTGGTTAAAGCTTGGGTTTCGGTTCTGCTTAAAGCCTTGGCTTCGCTTAAAGCTAAGCTCCTGATACCTTAAAACAACAACTGATAACCCTAGCCTCGATTTAGGCAGCTTGCAACATGCAACGGCAAGGGTTACTGCGAGATCATGCAGCTCCCCGCCAAGAATACTTCAGGATGAGAACGTTTGTGCTCCTAGAACCAGGATCTGAGGAGTTGGCGCACTGGAGGACAACAAGTTGTTTTCGCTGCTTCAAATACAGAACCCTTCACCTGTAACACTAGAGTTGAGGGCTGCCCCGCCCTGTTGCTACATGGGCCGCAAGCCTCGACCCCATCTAAAATCACGCGCAGGTCATGTGCCAAACCGCTTAAGACTGTCAGGCGGAAGGGGTATCATGAGCCGCCTCAAGTAGTTCCTCGAGTGTTGAGGAAAAGCAAACAGTCCCTTGCCCCCCCCCTCTCTCCTCCGTGCTGCTGTCTCTGATGAAAGAGGTATGAGCGTGATCCGATCCTGCGAGTTTCATATAATCTTAACACCATAAGTTCTTGCTAAGCGCAAAAAGGGCTTTCACGGGAGCTGGTAACTACGTAGGGAGGCGCGAGCGGTTTTAGCTATCTGAAATAGCTAAAACCACGCCTTGTGGAAGCTTTTACCAGACTTGGGCCACCTGGGCGCATTGAACCTCACCCCACAAGAGGAGTGCATGTGCAGGCCACCATCGTCCCGTATGCCATGAATATGTCAATTGCGCGTGCATCGAGAACACTATCTCCATAGTATTTCTCCATGTTAGCGCTCGGGCATTCGACTGGCTTCACAATTTACATTCTTGAAGAAAAGCTGACTCTGCTACTTGGGTGGTGCTCAGTCCCTATAGTTTCAGAAAAACCTATATAATCGAGTGAGGGCATACTTAAAGCGTACAACAACGAGGATTAGTGTCCTCAAAATTCACACTTGGAGTCACGGTGCCTCGCAGCACGGCTACGCCAACCAAAGTGATGGTTTCTTTCAGCAGACACCCCGCAATCGAACTCATTGAATCATAGCAGCATAATCGTGACTCTCTCTTTCAGAAGTCAAGATGAAAGACTGCAAACTCACCTCACAAGGCTCACCAAAATTAAACCACAAGATGGATTATTAGATCTAAAATGAACTGATGCTGGTGAAGCTCTGTAAAGTCGTAGTATGTTATTCTGCGCCGACCGCATCGCTAGGCTGCGATGTGCAGTCCCTCACATAGTCCGGCGAGTCGAGGTTGAGCGCCTAGTAAGCTCTTTGTCGAGGGCGTCGACATTGAGCGCGTACTTCGACAGCGTACGGACTTTCTCACCGTATTTGTAGAAAAGGAAGGGAACGGGGGTGAGCAGCACAGCAAGGCATCCGAGCAAAGTCCCCGCCCATTGGGTATCCAGATTGATGAACATGGGGTGAGCAAAGAGTGGGAACGCAGCGCCGAAGGCGGAACGAAGGAACGTATTCGCGGAGATGGCAGACGCAGCGAGAACCAGATAGGTGTCAATAATGTAGTTGAACGCAGCCATGAAAATGCCCACAAGTCCAGCGCCAATGAAGGTGCAGCCAAGAGTTGGCACGAACCACTGAACCCTGTATGCGCCAGACCAGCAGAGGAGGAAGATACCTATGGGGAAAACAACGCCAGACACCATCATAAGAGGCAAGCGCTCCTCGGGTAAGACTGACTTTCCCGACGCTATCAGACGCTTGTTAAACAAAGGCTCGAAGTAGACAAGATCGATGGCAGACATAATGAAGCAGCCGATCAGCATTCCGAGATACGGCAAGTACGTGTTACCACCGTGCCATCCATAGTTGCCGAAGATGATAGGGACAGCCTCAAGACACAAGTACAGAATTCCGTAGATGAATCCATGGTACAATGAGATTAAGAACAAAATCGGCTCAATAAACAGCATGCGGATAGGCTTCAGGATGGTTTTGGTGGCAATTTCCTTGAAGTCGAGTTCCAAATCTTCCAACGGAGCAGTGATAGCCCAGTTTCCAGTAGTAACGCGCACGTCGCGGGCGCGGTGAGCCAAGATTTTAGGCGGATAGGTCTCTTCCAACAGGAGTAACGCAAGAAGAGCCAGCGCGCTCGCAATTCCCCAGATATACTGCGTCCAACGCCATCCTAAGAAGCTCGCGGAAATATACCCGCCAACGACGGGCGCAAGCATAGGCCCAGCAAAGATCATGACACTGATAGCGCCAATGGCTTTGCCACGTTGAAATGTCGCAAAAATATCGGAAAGGACAGCAGGGCCAACAGATAGTGTGGAAGCGCCGAACGTGCCAGCGAAAAACCGACAAAGAACGAGCGTTTGGAAATTTGCAGCAGAAGCGCATGCAAAGGCGAAAATCGTCTGACCGAGCAGACCAATAACTAGCGGCAACCAACGACCCGTTGCCTCACTCATGGGTCCCCAGATAACGGGCCCAACAGCAAAACCAACGACGTAAAGCGAGACGGTCAGCGTGACCACAGGCAAGCCGAGGTGCCACTTCTCCTTCACTTGGCCCAATCCGGGCCCAATGATCGCGGAGCCGAACACGCAGGTCAGACAAGCGCTCGCGGAAATGACGAAACTCCTAAGCTTCTTCCTCATGGGCCAATTCAGCGGATGGCCCGGGTCCTTTTCGCCTAGCCAGTCCAATTGGTAGTCCCGCTGGTCGCCAAAGACGGCAGGCATCGGCTTGTTCAGGCCCACATAGTGGTAAATCGGTAAATCAGGGATGTCCTCCGCAGCTTGATTCTCTACCGGGCCATTGCCGGTCTCAGGCGCGGCAGGCTCGAACGACGAGGACCCCGAAGCGCCGGCGTTGTCGTACTTCTCGACCGGCTCTTGGTCATTGGCAGTCGGGCCTTCAGAGTTCATACCAGATCACTAAATGTGAGTAATACCGAGTTTTGAGCAATCCCTGGCAGTACAGCTGGTTGAACGGTTAGAAGAAATTTGCGGCTGCGCTCCGATATCAACAAATTGCGCATTCGCGGCACGTGAGCGATGCTGCATCACTCAGATCGTGACTCGGCGCTCGAAGCCGAGCTTCGTGCGAGATGATTAGAGGCCGCTGAGGCGCCACGAACCACGCACATACCAGACAGTGGTGTTATTGGAAAGGGCCACTTGCACATCGAGTTTTTTAACGGTTCTGGGTGGCTTCTCGGCCCGAGCCGTCGCCGGCATTCTATGGGTGTGATGTCGGCACATATTATCGTGGCTAGGGTATGTTAAGAGCCCGCATATACGTGAGGGGCGAAACTTATGCCGTTTGGCCTATATGTGTCACCCAGGTGCACACGCAAGACCCATGGCTCCCGATATGTACGCTGAGTACCATCGCACATAGTTGGATTGGCGGCGGCCGCTTGCTACGCCAAATCGTTCTTCTACGGTTCTGCGTAGCCGATGGTTGCTGCATCTTGGGCTGACATATGCGCATACCCTTACCGAACAATCTTACGTTTATGGTGAACCACGCCCGCCCGTGTTTTCATGGCTAGTCAACTGGGGTCATTGATTGGGGCCACGAGCGCGGTGGGGACGCATGACATTGTGAACATGCTGGCAAGGTCGTACTAGTTTAGTTTATCGGTATATTTGCCTGCTCTTCGAAGTGGCTCAGCGGTCGGAGAGCGAGAGTAGACCCTCGGGTCTCGGACCCGCGGACCACTGCGGCCCGAGGTACATCTGGTTCTCTGCCTGCCTGTTCGGGGTTGAGACCTGGGGGTCCCCCTAGTGGCTGTTGTGGGTATTGTCACTCTGTCGGGATATTAGGGTTGCAGCCTGCGGTGTCACATGAACATTACAGGGCGAATAACAGCAAAGGTGAACAACAAACAAGACCCCCTCTATCTGTGCAGACGCACCACACTGCAGTTTAGAGTACCTAATGAGAGCGTAGGAACGTGCTTAACTTAGTTAGCGTCGCGGCCACTAGTGACGATGCGGACGCCGGCGCCATGAGGTTTAAATGAAGCTATACTTGATTAATCGATTTCGTTCATATATGTGAGATGAAACAAAAATTCGAGCGCAGCATAACGGTTTTCTAATAATAGAATGTCCGCTTCGTACTTCTGCGGCAGCCAAAACAAAGAATGCGGCCGTCACCCTTCTACCGCAAGTCGGTCGGAGATCAGGCGGATGGAAGATACAACATACTGTGTGTATCACGAACGCCAAAAAGGTGCCGTAGCATCGCAGCGTGGGCCTTCGGGCCCTGTGGGTAGGAAGCGCAGATTATTCAAGCGTGTGTTAGTACTAAGTTATGTTTTATAATGGAGGATAAAATTCGACACAATATTTGGTCTTGGAATTCCTCTTCATTAACGCGGAGAACCCGATTCGCCTACAAGGGCTGGGATTCTGGTGACTAATTGTATCGGTGGACCCACCAGCCAGCACCGACGGGGTTCACCGCCTCCGACGAACCTTATCGTGGAGTACATCGGAAATGTCAGAGGTGGTGGTAATGTGAGCGTGGACTAAGGATCAGCTAACATCAGGCACCGACGACCGGACGTCGGTTACGGCAGGGTCTAGGACCTAAAGTCCGAACTTAGGAGGTTCGAGGGACTTTATGGAAGATCGAAATCAGATAAAGGCTATAAACACTGAGCCATTCTACTTATACCATAGATGAGACGATCGCTTAAAGTGATGTAATCCCCAGGTGTGAGTTCCTATGACAGGAGAATCTGCCGTAGTTGATGGCGGCGAGCCGCGACCCGTATCGGCGCTAACCGCGTGACTATGTGACTAGAGAACTAATTGAAATCTGTCATTTGGTTGGCAATAGCGGTGTTATGGAGACTTTACGGCAAACGCGGTTGCACACTGAGACTGCTTTTTGGTCCCTTTTATAATGGCTTGTCATCCAGTCAGCATCTTAGGTTCGTTATCGGGGCAAAAGAGCTGAGAACAATTTTGTTAGAGGGGCGCCCTGGGCAGGCATGGTATATGGCGTGAACGCAGATGATCCAGCCAGCTGAAAACTCGCAGGACGCTATGTTGGCCAGGCTTGCTCGGCACAGGTTGCGAGCCTGTTTCTTTGCGCACTTTTGACCCGTCATGGCTTTTGAGCAGGAGGAATGTGATCATATGGAGGGCATGCAGTGCGGCTTTGTTGAAGAACACTGTTCCGCGTATTCGATGTTAGGGTGAAGCATTAGCGGCGAGCGTACTAAGGATACCCACCACCTGGTTCGACGCCCTTCGGCCTGTATGGGCGAGCTTCAGTCTTTTATATGGAGTCTTGATATTTGCGAGGCTAGCGAAAAGACGAGGCGTGGCTACGCACTAGCCTCTCTACGCGCAAGCGGGTACTCCAGCAAGCATGTTTGCCCTAGCCCCGCAACGCAAGCTTGTGAACGCCTTTTCCCCGGCCTGCGCGTGGTCAGATGCGCACAATGCCATGCTTGAGACACACCGAGTCCTCCCTTAGCCCCGACTGTCCACTTTGACCTCGCTCGCTGTGCCCGCCTTCAACCCTGCCCGTATGCTGTCCACGCACCTCTTCAACCTTCACACACGCCTGAACAAGCGACGAAAGGGGCCCTTGCGCGTGGTAAGGGTAGGCGCTTGCACCCCGCGGATGCTGCGGGCTCCAACCCACCACCCCGCGCCACACAGGGCCAAGCAAGCCTGGCTGACGCCCGCGTTACCTCACCCCACCACAACTCACCACCGCAACTTGACCACCGCAAGTTAACCACCGCAAGTTAACCACCACAAGTTAACCATCACGAGTTAACCACCGCAGGTTAACCACCGCAACCCACCACCGCAACTCACCACCACCTGCTTCATGACATCGACGGAAGAGACGCCGCAGTTTCTACGGAAGCTGTCGATTCCGCGGCCAAGCAGCGGGCACCTCGCCGCGCTGGGCGAAGCCGACCGCCCGATCGCCGTGTTCAGCGACTTTGACGGCACGATTTTCCTGCAGGACACGGGCCACGTTCTATTCGACAACTTCGGGTGCGGCGCGGCGCGGCGCGAGGAGCTCGACCGCTCAATCGGCAAGACGCGCTCGTTCCGCGAGGCGAGCGAGGCGCTGTGGGGCTCTCTCGACGTGCCGCTGCCGGTGGCGATCGAGCGGCTGCGCAAGGACCTGGTCATCGACCCGGACTTCATCCGGCTGTTTGACTACCTCCAGGACCACAACGTGCTGTTCACGGTGATCAGCGCCGGCGTGAAGCCGCTGCTGCGAGCGGTGCTCGACACGTTTGTCGGCGCCGAACGCAGCGCAAAGATCAACATCATTTCCAACGACGCGGAGATAACCGAGGACGGGAAGTGGACGGCGAAGTGGCTGCACGACTCGCCGCTCGGCATCGACAAGTCGCGCGCGATCCGCGACTGGATCAAGTCGTACGACACCGCCAAGGGCCCCGTGCCGAAGATCGTGTTTACCGGCGACGGCGTAAGCGATCTGGCCGCGGCCCGCGAGGCCGACATCCTGTTTGCGCGGCGCGGGCTCGCGCTCGAGGCGTACTGCATCGAGCACATGATTCCCTACATCCCCTACGACCGGTTCAAGGAGGTGCTCCACGATGTGCAGTACTTCATCAAGGGCAACAAGTTCCACGACAAGGACGCGGCCGAGGCTGCGCGCCGCAGCCGGCTCGAGCTGCTGACCGGCGGGCTGGGGCCGCTGTCTGGCGCGCCGAAGCCGAAGCCGTCGTTCGGGCTCGGCGGCGACGACAGCGACGACGACGATGACGACGACAGCGACGGCGCGAAGGCAACGCCCGAGCCGGTGCGGCGGCCACACACGCCGCCCAACGACCCGCCGTTCCCGCACTCGCGGCCGCCGCTGGTGCGTGAGTTCTCGACAGGCGACGCGCCGGGCGACGTGCCGGCGAAGGCTGCGGGGCAGCTCAAGCTCGAGTGAATCCAACCAAAAGTGCGGGTCGCTGACTTGGCCAGCTTTTTTCTCCTGCACCGCCGCAGGGCACTACATAAAACCTATTTTGGCCTTTGATTGGCTTTGGTCGAGCCCCGCCCGTGGTGCTCGCGCATGTAACTACGTACAACTAGTTTTGCCGCCTCTGGTGACTAGAGATAGACGTCCTCGCCGTGGGTGAGCTCGTTCGCCATCTCGAAAAACGTCTTGAACCAGTGGACGCCGAGCTCGACGTCGCGCGCGCCCGTCACCTCGCGGATCGAGTGCATCGACAGCACAGGGATCCCCACGTCGATCGTCCGCATCCCCAGCGACGCCGCTCGCATCGGGCCGATCGTGCCGCCGCTCGCGGTGTCGTTGCGCGGCGCGAACCGCTGGAGGGGCAGCCCGGCCTCGTCCGACACCATCTGGCAGATCGCCGCGTCCACGCTGTTCGACGTGAACCGGCCCAGCTGCTTGACCGTCATCCCCGTGTTCAGCAGCGGCACATGCCCGTCCGCGTACGCTCCGGTGTAGTTCGGGTTCCCGGCGTGCGTCACGTCCGCGCTCAGCGCAATCGAGTTCGCCGAGCTCTGCACCCGCTCGTCCTTCGACGCATACAGGCTCTCAAACACAAGGCCCATCGTCACCTCCATCAGCTTGTTCTGCGCACCGGCCCGCGATAGGCTCCCAATCTCCTCGTTGTCGTACAGCGCCACCATCCGCACAACCTGGTCGCTTTTCGCCGAGTCCGACGCCGCGAGCCCGCGCACCGCCGCGTACGAACACAGCCGGTCGTCCATCCGCCCGCAGTACAGCAGGTCCTGGTTCAGCCCGCCAATCTTCGCCTTCTCGGCCGAGAAAAGCTCGAGCTCCAGCTCCAGCAGATCGCTCACCTCGCAGTGGGCCTCCCGCGCAACCGCCCGCAGCAGCTCGATCGGGTGCTTCCCCGCCAGCGGCGCCGCCTTCTCGGCCTCTGTGGCCTCGCCCTCGGGGCCAGGCCCGGCCGCAAGCACGGGAACCATGTTGGTCTCGGGATTCGCCTTGCTGAGCTGGGCAATGGCGCCGAAATGCGGCGCCAGGCTCGGCACCGAGCCCACGACGCCAGGCAGCCGTACTAGCCGCACCACCACCGCACCGCCGCGCGTGCGCACCACCGCCCGACCGCCCAGCCCGAGATCGCGGTCCCACCACGTCTCGTTCATGCCTCCGGCGTACGCGGCCGAGCCGATCCGCAGAAACCCGTACGGCGACGGCACAGCCGACGTCGGCTTCAACGAGATGCGGTTCGCGTCGATGTGCGACGCCACAATGGCAAACCCGTCGTCCCCGGCCACAAAATTGTCCCCGATCACAAACGCAATCAGATTCGAGCCATTGCGCACAACATAGTACCGCCCGCCCCGCTTGAGCTTCGGCGGATCGCGCTCGCTGATTTCCACAAACCCGCTCTCGGTGAGAAGCTGGACCACTCCCACCGTGAAGTGGAAGATGGTCGGGTTCTCGTTCATGAACTTAGCAAACTCCATTCTCGTTTGCAGAGGCTGCGCGCGGTAGTGCCGTATGTATGTGACACGGCTGCTTATCGCGAGTCCCGAGGGTTGGGGCATGTCGCCTCATACAACCGCTGCGTGGCCTCCGCGTCTCCGTGGAAAGCACCGCAACACCGTTCAACGTTCGCTGTTCACCCATTGCCACTTTGTGTCGAATTCATCATCATTCATTCTTGAGTAGGATTTTTTTTCGGCTTTCGGGGAAAACACCCTATTCGGTGCTTATATGGCGCGCATAGCGTGCAGTGGGATGTGCGGTGAGCGAAGCAGTGTGTGTAAAGAGCGCTGTTACTACAAATCAAGTTAAGATATAGACTATTTAAGGTTCAAAAAATAGAACCCGAATCAAGCAGGAGGTGCCAAGTGAATTGAAGGATAGTTGGACTCATGGCTAGAGATGGCGCATGCGCACCGGAACCCCAGGGCCGCCAACCCGCAACACTAGCGTGATGTCGTCCGGCCGCGGCCCCTCCGGGAACCCCTCCGCGGGTTCGATGACATCAAACTCTCGCACAAGGTGGGCCAGTGTCAGGGAAATCTCCGTCAGCGCAAACTGCTGACCCAAACAGATCCGGGGTCCGCCATTAAACGGCAGATATCCCCAGGTGTACATGGGGCTATCGGCCTTCCTGTTTTCAGGCGCCCACCGCATCGGGCGGAACTCGTTCGCGTCCGCACCGTAGATCTTGGGGTCCCGATGCAGGCTCGATACCGAATACTGGACACACATGTCCTTGGCAACGAACACCGGCTCATCGCCTGTGGCGCCGCCGCCCCGCGGCAGCATGGTGTCGCGGTCAGCGAACCGAAGGTTATTGGGGACAGTTGGCGCGAGCCGCAGCACCTCCTTCACGAAGTACTGCAGGTACTGCAGCTTCCGCAGCGAGTCGTACGTGAACTGAGTTCCCTTCGGCACATGCTCGAGAACCTCGCTACGCAGTCTCTCGAACTCAGCCCTGTACTTAGCCAAATAATACATCGAAAACGACAGGGTTGAGGCAGTTGTATCGCGGCCAGCAAACAGAATGCTAAGAAGCTGATCACGCAATGCTATGGGATCGCGGATCTCCCGGGCAAGCTCGTGGCTGAACACGTACTCCCCAGCACTATCATCCTTCTTTTCGCTTTCGCCAAACTGCTGATCGGCCGTCGCATCAAGCGCTTTTCGTACGTAGTGACTCACGAAGGCCTGAAGAACCGCACGTTCCCTCCTTGCTCGCAACGTAAACAGCCTCACCAGCGGGTACAGGCTATTCGACAAGAATGCGTAGAATGCGTACTTTCCGAGCCAGTCGTGTGCTTCCACAAAGTCGGCGGAGTGAATCGATTTGCCCGAAACGGGGTCAGTCACACACGGCCCACGCGTGTCGGGTCCAAATGTCAGCGAATCGACGGACTCTCCTAGCAGAAACTCGGACGAAGTATCCATCGTATAGAGATGGAAGTAGTGTTGCATGTTAATGGCGCGGCCCGCCTGCTCGTGCTCGCGAATGATATCAATAAGAACCTCAACGTGGCGGTTCATACTATCGACGCGGCTGACGTGCTCCTTGCTGAAGTGTGGTCGCAGCGTTGTTCGCGAATGCTTCCAGCCCTTGCCGTCCTGGGAAAAAATCCCCGTGCCAAAGACGTCCCGCATGTGCGAGCGGCGCACTGAGAAGTCGTTGAACTTTGTGGACAGCATCGCCTTGATATTTTCCGGATCCGTGGTGCGGAAAGTCCAGCGGAACAACGCCTGTCTAATAGTCGTCGTCACGGGTAATCCATTATCGATCTCAGAGATCAAGTCGAGCAGCCGGCTCTGAGACGCGGCGCGAGCCAACGTCCATGTTTCTCGGATTCCGAACGGTGGATTCGACACAATCAAGGGCACTGCAAGCTTATGCTTGCGCGCCTTCAGTCTGTAAAGCACGGGAAACGCGAGGTCGAGCAACACAAGGACCAGGAAAGAGAAACCTAGAACGATCAACACTATCATTGTCGATAATCAATCGGTAAAAGTTCAGTTGATAAGGAGCAGATCTGGACTTAATCTAGCGACAGAGAATATCTTAACTGAAACGGCCTTAATATAGTAGATCGGCAGACTCTAGACTGGCCCATTATTCTGCCTCGGCAAGCAACTTATCGCGGCTATAGATGCAGTCAAGGCTGACAGATTACGGCAGTGGTGGCGCGGGGGAGTAACAATAGGGCGAGGGTCTACGGTAATTCCGCGGGTCCACGGGTTCCGCCGGTAAAGCACAAGCCGATAGTAGAGCAGTAATCTTTGCCAGTGATAGGCTGCGAGATTTTCCGGCGGTGACGGTCAAAGCACAATCAAGAGGGTAGGGTCGAGAAGGTCATAGAATGACGCAGTTGGTATCATTAGGGCGCGATAAACCATCTTTCGATGGGAAGAAGCTCAATTGAGCAGCGCCAAAACAGCGATTAGCTATAGCGCACATGAATACAGACTGCCGACTGGTCTAAAAGTGTGCAACGCTTTCTTGGTTTAAACTGCTGGCCATCTTCGCTTTTTGGGATCGGGTCCCTGCACGTCCGTGCACGTAATCTAATTATAGGCATGCAAATCCCGATTGACGCTAAATACCGGAATTACGTAGCCCGATAGCCCATAATTCCGGTCAATTGGTGCCGGACTAGATGGCCAGGTCTTATCACTCGCTGGGCGACTCATGTCAGATCTCAAACCGCGGCATAACTCAATTGTATATGGGAAGCTGGTAGGGAGAAGCGAGACCTTCGCTGGCAGCTCCGAGCGTAATTTGAAAGTGCTTAGCTCCGAAGATGTAGCTGTATTGTAAAATGGGCCTGGGCCCTGGTGGCCCATGTTTCCGGGCATGCCCCGATCTCCATGCGGCAGCTGTGATGTTCCGGAACGGCTGCATCAAAAGCCCGCTCTCAGCCGGGATGCTGCATGCGCCCACTTGGATGCCCACATGAACCGCCTGCCCTAGACAGCGCAAGCGAGACGGGAGCAATCACTCCGAAACGTCTCCCGTCGGCTCAATGTCTCCCGCCGGCTCTACCTGTCGGCTCAACACCACCCACCGGCTCAATTGTACCCGATCTCCGAGATCGATTTCGTAACTAAGGCAGCAGGCCGCGTCGCTATCCATTGGAAACAATCCTGAATAACCATTGCTGGCCGCAGGGTTTCAGTGTAGTGTAGTGTAGTGTAGTGAAGGGTAGACGCGGTAGCTTCCGACTCCTCCGTACTTAACTTGCCACCTTCGCACGAGTGTTTAGCCGACATAATGCCAGAGCTTGCGCAGAAGCACAATGCTAGTAGCTCAGGACAGTGAGGTCGCAAGCTGAAAGTGGTGCCTAGCGTCTAAGCTGGTGAGCCGTGAGACACAGCTCGCCAGACGGCTATTAGAATCGATCTGATTAGATTATAAGTAAGGAAACGGCGCTTAAATAGAATAATCAAATGCCCCGGCTGCCCATGCGGACGGGCACACCGGCACCACCGACCTGGAGGGTCAAGGTAGTGCGGTCCGGGCGCTCGCTGTCCGGGAAGCCCGCGGCCGGCTCGATTGTGTCGAAGGCGCGCAGCAGCTTCACGAGCGTCAGCGTGATCTCGGTGAGGGCGAACTGCTGGCCGAGGCAGATCCGCGGGCCGCCGTTGAACGGCAGGTAACCCCACGAGTACATCGGGCTGTCGGGGTTCTTGTTCTCGGGGGCCCACCGCAGCGGGCGGAACTCGTTTGCGTCGGGGCCGTAGATGCTCTTGTCGCGGTGCAGCGTGTAGACCGAGTACTGCACGGACATGCCCTTGGCGACGAAGATGGGGTCCGTGCCCGAGGGCCCGCCGCCGCTGGGAAGCACGGTGTCGCGGGTGGCCCAGCGGAGGTTGAGCGGGACCACCGGGGCGAGGCGCAGCACCTCCTTGATGAAGTACTGGGTGTACTGGAGGCGGCGGAGGTTCTCGTAGGTGATGTCGGTGCCCTCGGGCAGCTGGTCGATGACCTCGGCGCGAACCTTAGCGAACTCTTCAGGGTACTTAGCAAGGTAGTAGATCGAGTACGAGAGGGTTGAGGCGGTGGTGTCGCGGCCGGCGATGAGGATGTTGAAGATCTGGTCGCGCAGCACGCCGGGATCGCGCGTCTCCTTAGCGAGCTCGTAGCTGAAGATGTACGAGGCCTCGGGGTCCTCGTCCTTTTCGGAAACGTCGGCGGTTGCCGCCAGCGCCTTGTAGGCGTAGTGGTCCAGGAACGAGTGGGCGATCTGGCGGTGGTGCTTGTACTGCGGCATGACCACCCGCAGCAGCGGGAACAGCCCGTTCATCAGAAACCCGTAGAACGCGTACTGGTTGAGCCACGTGTACGAGTCCACGAAGTCGGCCGAGTACACGGTGGCGCCGGTCTTGGGGTCGGTGACCTGGGAGCCGCGGGTGTCCGGGCCGAACCGCAGCGACTCGACCGACTCGCCGAACAGGAACTCGGTGGCGGTGTCCATCGTGAACAGGTGGAAGTAGTACTGCATGTCGACCGGCTTGCCCTGCTGCTCGTGGCTGCGGATGACGTCGATCAGCACGTCGACGTGCTGGCTGACGCTGTCAATGCGGCTGATCTGGTCCTTGCTGAACTGCGGCCGCAGCATTGCCCGCGAGTGCTTCCAGGCCTGGCCGTCCTGGGTGAAGATGCCCGGGCCAAAGATCTCCATCATGTGCGGGCGGCGCAGCTCGAAGTCGTTGAACTTCGTGGCAAGAATCGCCTTGATGTTTTCGGGGTCGCCCGTGCGCACCACCCACCGGAACAGCGTCTGGCGGATCGACGTGCGCTCCGGCGACTTCGAGTCGAGCTCGAGCAGCAGCCGCAGCAGCCGCTCCTCGTCGGCCGCGCGCTTGAACTCGGCGGTCTTGCGCAGCCCAAACGGGAAGTCGTACACAAACCGCGGGGTTCCCAGCCGATGCTTGCGCGCGCGCAAGCGGTACAGGACGGGAAATACCGCGTCCCGCAGCATCAGCAGCGCAACCACGCCGAGAAGCGCGCTAGCGATCGTAATCCACATGGCCAATTATGTGGCGGACATTAGTCCGCCCCGGGGGCATGGTTTATATGGGCCTGTCTGCCGGGTGTGGGGGCGGCCAGGGTCCGCGCTGTCTCAGGGCAAGGGCCATCCACCGTTCTCGTGCTGCGGGGCTGCCGCGAGCACCGTTCTAAAATAGGCGAAAGGGGAGGCGGCCGACAAAATGCTGTCGTTTTCAAAGTAGTTGTAGACGCACTCTGGTTTGTGCGCTCTGCTGCTTCCCGGCGGTGGTGGGACTGGATTAGGACTTCTTGTGCTCGTGGGTCGTTACGTAGTTAAATGGGCGTTTAATAACCTCGGGTTGGCTGGAATGGTGGCCAATTAAATAGACTTCATGTGGGATGGGATCAGCGGGCCGCAGCGCAGCGTGCGGGAGTGCAAGCGACCGAATTGAGCATGCCGCTCGTTTACCCGGACACACACAATTGGGAAGGACCGCTCGATATACCCCGCTGCGGCGGTTTATTGTGGGCGGTTTAATGTGGACCACCTAATGTGGGCCGCTGTGAGCGTTATGCTGTGAGCGTTATGATGTGAGCATTATGATGTGCCCCCTGCAGGGGCGGCTGGGCCAGGCACACCGCTGGAGAGCACACAAAAGTAGTACGAGCCCTCGTTCTGCATCCCTACTTCCGACGTGCTCGCCGTCCCGTGCGCTTCCATCCAGTACCGCCGCCACTTCAGCTTGTTGTGCACCTTCCCGCCCGACGACGCGACCTCAAGATCAAGATGGAAGTCGCTTTTGCGCCGCAGCCCGCCGTCGACCGTGATGCTCAGCCGCTTGCTCTCGGGGTCCAGCCGCCAGTGCCCGGGCATCACGTCGCGCAGCAGCGCCGGCGCCGGCGGGCCTGCGCCGTCCAGCCCCAGCACCTGCCGCGGCTCGTGGTTGCTCAGCAGGCTGCGCGCACCGCCAGACCCATCCAGCCACAGGTACCGGTAGTACAGCACCTCGATTCGGCGCCGATGGAACGAGATCCCGTCGGGCTCCGCGTCCCGGAAGTACCGCGAGCGGCACAAGTAAACGCCGTTGTGCCGGACCGTCGGCCGCGTCCTGAACAGCTGGTAGTACCCGCCGTAGTCGTCGGCGTCCACGAGCCCGCTCGCGACCTCCGGATACGTCTGCCGGCAGATTGGCTCCCACAGCAGCGCGCTGTCGTATGGAATGCGCAGCGCATGCCCGATCAGCTGGGTGCGCAGAAACGCGCGCGGCGAGTCGATCGCGATCTGCGCCAGAATGGCCGCAAGAATCTCGAACGGCAGCCGAGCAACAAGCGCCACTTCGTCCTCAGGCGCCGCAGAGCCACCGGCGGATTCAGCCGCCTGCGGCTCGGTCGTCTCGGCCTCCATTGCGCGGCGTCGCCACCTGCCTTAATCAAATCAATTAATTGCGTGCCGTCGCACCGCTGAATGCATGGCTACACCACGTGACACATAATAATTTACCCCCCCGAGATTTTAGAGTGGTTCTCAACAGCGGTGCGCGATGCTGGACGCGCGGCTCGCTAGCGAGATAAGCATCATTCATCTAATCTACGTCAAGTATAACGACCAGCAGCGTGCGCAAAAATGGTGGCGCTACGTCGCCATGCTCCACCGCCGCCTCTATAGCATGCTCCGCGACCAGCGGATCAACACGCCGTCGGCCCACATCATCGTGCGGCGTCTCGCGCCAACGCTTGCGCGGGCCCTGCACACCGTGCTTGCGCAGGGAGCCTTTATTACCCTCGGGTTCGCGCTGCTGGCGGCGCTCTCCCGCGTGTACACCCTGCTCCTGGACCTCGCGCCGCTCCCCCAGGCTGTATACAGGCCACCACCGCCGGTGCCGACTGCACGGGACCTGATTGGCGAGGATCTCGGCGACGAGGTCGCGCCAGCTGAGCTGCCGACTGCGACTATGGAGAGAGCCGACCAGAAAACCAAGGACAAATCGAAGAAGAAGACCAAAACCAAATCAAAGGATAAACCAAAAAAGAAGAAAAAGGCAGACGCAATCGACGATATCTTCGGATAGTGCTCGGATGCACGAGTGCTCAACTCGAAAATGATTAATCTAGTTATTGTCAATGTACTTCTGCGCAAATGTCGGCAGCACAAAACTCGATGCATGAATGGCCTCTGTATAGTACCGGTTCTCCGCGTCGGAGGCCGACGCCCAGGTGCGCTGCGGGCGCTGCAGATCGGTGCCGGCACGGGTGCCGCAGATCATCAGCCCCAGCTGGCCTGAAGTGTAGGTCGGAACACACGTCGCTGCGTAGTTCACGACCGGGAACACCTCGCGACACGTCTGCTGCAGCGACTTCAGCACGTCGAGCTTGAGCCACACATTCTCGCTCGCCTGCATTGCTGCTACACCGCCCGGGGCAAGCGAGTTCTTCAGCAGCTCAAAGTAGTTCTTCCCAAACAGAGCCACAGCAGGCCCCTCGGGGTCGGACGTGTCGGAAATAATCACGTCGTACGTCGCGTGGTTCTCGGCCAGATACTTGAACCCGTCGCAGACGTGCACAGATACCCGGGGATCTGCCCCGGGCGCTAAACAGCTGGCCATGTCGGGCAGATATTTCAGCGACAGATCTATCACTGTCTGGTCGATCTCGACAAGGTGCACCTCCTCGACTCCACGGTGCTTCAAAACCTCTCGCACACACCCGCCGTCACCGCCGCCCACAACCAGCACTTTCCGCGGATTCGGGTGCGCCATGAGCGGTACATGCACAATCATCTCTTGGTACGCAAACTCGTCCCGCTCGGACGCCTGCACAACTCCGTCAAGGACCAGCACGTTGCCGTACGACTCGCTCTCAAACACCAACACCGACTGAAACATCGTCGATCCCTCGTAAAGGACTTTCTTCACCTTGATGGCAAATGCCTGCCCTGGCCACAGATCGCTCTCTTCATAGAACCAGCCGTCCCGGATCGCCATTTAGCCTCTCTAGTTGGCTTTGCGCTCGAACTGCGTGTACGGGATTCGGCTCTCTTTGGAATATCTTCTGTCTCCAGGGGCCTCGCTGGAGCCACACTGCATCACCACACACACGTGACAAATATTTTACTTCCACACAAATTGATATTTATTTACTTTTTGCAAGGCTTTGGACAATGGTGCACAGCGTCGCTACGTCTGGCACAAAGGTATGGGCAGCGCATTCAAAGGGCCTGACCCGTCTGGACTGGACCTCTCAAAAAGCCGAGGCCGAGGCCGATTTTCTCCTACGAAATATTGGACTCACGCCGGACGCCCAGTTCATTGTCGGGCTCAATGCTGGTGAGGAGAAGTCGGTGATGGTTGTGGATGCAGAAACTATGGAGCTTCGGGCCACCCACGTCTTTCCGAAGCGCCCCTCGGCGTGGGCAGTGGGCGGCTCGCGGCTGCTGGTTGCTGACAAGTTTGGCGACGTGTTTAGCGTCGGGCTGCTTGACGAAACAAGCATTCTGGACGACAAGAAAAAGCTGAAAGTGGCCCCCATCCTTGGCCACGTATCTATGGTGCTCGCAGTCGCCGCCACGCCCGAGCGCGTGCTCACAGCCGACCGCGACGAGCACATACGCGTGAGCGAGCTGCCCCGCGCGTTTGTGATCGAGCGGTTTTTGCTCGGTCACACCAGCTACGTGGCCCACCTTGCTTTGACCGGTAACTTGCTGCTGAGTGGCGGCGGTGACCGGTTCGTAGTGGCTTGGGACATACTCACTGGCCGAGAGATTGCTCGCCTCGACGTTGGAACTGCACTCGGCCAGGCAGACGACGCAAAGATTGACGTCTGCGCTCTTAGCACGACCTCAGATTTTGCATGGATCGCCGTAGAGGGCGTTTCGCAAGTCGTAAAGGCAAGGTTTCCGTCGCTGGACGGCGTTGAAGTCATCGATCTAGGCGCTCCGGTTCTGTCGCTGTCATCGTCAGAGTCTCACTGTATTGCGGCTGGGCCATCAGGCCTTGCAGACGTGGAGGCGGGGCTCAAGGTCGAGCTCGGGGAGCCTACCGATGTCTCGAAGTACACCCAGGCCCATCTGCGTAAGACTGCTACACACTAACTGTACTCTAATTTATCTAACTTAACTGATGTGGTGAAAAACGCGTCTCCTCAAGCACTATAAATATCGAGAAAGATAGGTATGTGTAGCTGCGGCCAAACCCAGGTGGATACAAGACTTCGCGTCCGATCAGTCCTATTTAAACACCTGAGGGCCTTACCAAGTATTGTAGTGGGAGACCATACGAGAACAGAAGGTGCTGCAGTTCGTTTTGCTTTTTCAAGCTGTATGACTTAGCAACGCCACGACCGCCGTGGTGCCGTTCGATCTGAGCCACCATTACCAACTAGTTGCCTCTGCCTTGATTCGGTAGAGCAAATGTACACAATTGTTAAGAAAAATCAAATCAGTGGGCTTTGGGCCGCCTCATGTACTCCAGTAGATCTTTGGGAGCGTTTTGCGGTTGAAGAGTCGACTGAGGAACGGCCGCGCAATGTGCGACACCAAGAATTTTGGGACTCGCTCGGCACGTCCCAACAATCGGTTCTGGTTGAGCGGTGTCCCTACTTCGACAACTCCCATCAAGTGTGGAATGAAACGGATTCACATTTGAGCAGCGCTGCTCTCGTAGAACTAATATGGATCATGGTCGATGATCGGAGATGGCTATTACTACGTAAAATGTGGCTATGGGTTTTGTTAGCCGTGGCCGCTTCCATGGTTGCTGGCTTGTTTGTTTACCATCGAGCAGCTGAACATACGAAGAACACGCGTGATGCGAGTGTAGCTTGCTTCATCTTTTCGTCAGCCCTGAGCAGTTTCGTCGTGATAATAGTATTCAGTTTACTCGCGCAGAGATTGTTTAGCCGGTTGCCCAGCCTAACTTACTCAACAGTTGGGGAGATTGCGCGGGCCCGAGCCAGTGGAGACGCCGACCCGCAACTTCGGGCCCCACCGGTTTAGCGACGGCGCTGCCGCCGAGGCCCAGGATGCCGCCAAGACGATGGCCGACGCCGCCCACACCCTGCCCGCGGCACAAGCAACGTTTGTGAGCTCGGACACCGCGCTTAGTCTTCGCGACGTCGACGGCGAGGAGGCGGTGGCCGTGCACATTCTCGACGTCACGCCGTTTGTGCGGCACGGCGGCCTCCTCGACCGCGAGCTCCGCCACAAGTCGGCCGGCGTCTACATGGACGGCTTCGAGTCGCCGCTGCTCGCGCCCGAGGTCGAGGCGCTCATCGCGTTCAAGGAGGGCCGCGCGTCGCCGGCCCTCACCGTCGAGATCGCCCTCGGCAGCGGCGTGGTGCGGATCAAGCGCGAGGCCGTCACCCCCGTCGCCGAGTCGCTGCTCAAGTTCACCGCGGCCTCGGCGCGCTCGGCGAGAGCGCGCTCGAGCTCGACGCCCTGCTCTACGTCGTGGTGCCCGTGCGGGCGCCGCTGTCGACCCCCACCGTGTCCGATCTCATCGAGCTCGAGCTGACCCACGCCGCCAACGCCGCGATCGCGTCAGAGCTGCTGCGCTCCCCGATGGGGATGAGCACGCTGCTGCGCTGCCAGGTCGAGCCCCCGATCGGCCGCCTCGAGGAGTTCGCCCAGCTAATGCGCGACAGCGGGCTGCGCATCGACACCACGTCGGCCCAGACGCTGTCGCACTCGCTTGCCGAGCAGCTCACCCCGTGCCAAGCCGCCGCGGTGACGGCTGCCTTGGCCAAGATTCTGGCGCCCCAGAGATACGTGGTCGGCTCGCGCACGCCGCCCGGCCAAATGAACCACTACTGGTTCGGATACCCGGCCTACACTCATTTCGCGCGGCCGCTCCACCGCTACGCCGACCAGGTGGTGGCGCGCCAGGTCCACAACATGCTGGCGGCGCGCGAGGGCCAGCCCCACCCGGAAGACAGCCGGCGGACTATGAGACCAATTGGGCCGCAATCGAACACTGGGAGAGATTCCGCGGTAATTCGATCAGTTCCGGCGAATCTATGTGGTCCATGCTTTCTATGCTGGAGGATCAAGGCAGGCTCACGAGTAGCGGGAAGCGAAAGCTTTTCTGGGGTGTCCTTTCACCAGAACAGCGAACTTCGATGGCTGAGCTCGACGCAAGGCTCGATCCGAGTAACGAAATCTGGGATTCAGACGCCGCTACAACCGAAGCGCTAGAGCTCGAGCTTAATCTGCTGATGCTAGATAAAGCTGTCGGACAACCTCGAATAAAACTCAGCGTCTTCTCATTTCTTTCATGTAGAGGAATTGCCACCGAGAAGGCTTACAATTATTGGACTGCCCGCCTCAGGTACTTGAGGCTCCGGCGCGACATTGAAGCAGCATCGTCTGCTTAGTCCACGAACTACCTAATCTTATTTGCAGCATCATCTTATCATCCGTCGAATGACTTTATGCATTGCTCCTCAGGCGCACAAGCTATTGAGTTGGTGTGAATGATACACGACTCTTCGTCGACGTGCCCCTTGATTCTTCGAGTCGAATCCCTATTTGGGCTCGAAATTCATGGACACCTCTAAGTCATTGCGTATTGTGAGAAAGTAACCGTATTGTGGAGAAGAAATGTTTACACGATACGTCTATACGATCATTGGTCTAGAATGACTTAGTCATCGTAATCGTCGTGGTGCCGTTCGATCTGAGCCCACCATTGCCAGCCAAATCGTTGTACCTCTTTGCTATGATGGAGCCGATGTACGAGAAGATCAGGAGTGAACAATTCAATGAGAGCCCTGCAGCCTCAGACAGTCCGGTTGACTTGTGGGAGCATTTGGCGGTTGAGGAGTCGACCG
This sequence comes from Entelexis gropengiesseri, assembly GCA_030579755.1. NCBI lineage: Eukaryota > Fungi > Ascomycota > Dipodascomycetes > Dipodascales > Trichomonascaceae > Entelexis > Entelexis gropengiesseri. The sequence goes on along the minus strand of JAKTRO010000015.1, from coordinate 41,469 downwards.
ACGAATGGCCGCGCGCTGTGCGACACCAAGAATTTTGGGACTCGCTCAGCACGTCCCAACAATCGGCTCTGGCTGAGCGATGCCCCTACTTCGACCCCTCTCATCAAGTGTGGAGCGAGAAGGATTCATCATTGAGCAACGCCGCTTTCCGAGAGCTAACTCAGATCATGGTTGATGATCGGCGAGGGATCACAGGAACCAGCCTGAAACGAAGGGTTCTGATAGCATTAGTCGCTTCCCTGGTTTGTGGCGCATTTGCCTTGGCTCTGATGGTTGGAATCAAGAAGGATCTGGAAACGTCGGTTTTGACCGCTATACTCATCTGTGTAGCTTTCTCAATCCTCAGCACTGCCAGCTTAATAGGCGTGGCTCTCTATGGCGCTTGGAAAGTACACAAGCGGGCGCCTAAACTGATCTATACGCCGGTCGCAGAGATTGCGCGGGCTCGAGCGAATGGGATCGGTGAACCTTTGTCCCAGGTAGCAGACTATGAGCGGAACTGGGCTGTGACCGAGCATTGGAAGAAGTTCAGCGGTAGCATTCTTTTTTCCAGCGAAGGTATGTGGCTGATACTATCTACTGCGGTGGACGAAGGCGGACTCACGAAGAGGGGGAGGCGCCAGGTTTTCTGGGATGTGCTTTCACCAAAACAGAGAGCTTTGATGGTCAATCTCGATGCGAGATTTGACCCAAGCAGCGAGATCTGGAATGCAGACGATGGTGCTGCGACTAGAAAGGCAGATCTTGAGCTTGAGTTACGCTTGCTCGATAGAAGCGCCACAAAAGCTCGAAAAATCCTTTGTTGCTACTTACTGATTGGCGCTGTGATTTTCATGCTTTCGTTCAAATCGCGGTCCCTAATCCCTACTATTGGTGGCGTGGCGCCTAACATTGTGTTAGGATCTTACGAAATTTGGAGCGCCCGCCGCAAGCAGGCCAAGCTCCGGCATGATTTTGACGCAGCGTCGTCTGCATGAACGAAGAAATTATTTACTTAATCTATGAACATATTGTAAGTTTGCAGTGCTTCCTCAAGTGCACCATGCTCAGGGAGAGAATAGACGCAGCTCTCCGCCGGCACACTTCCAGCCCGGAATGCGTGCTTACCATTTGGTAGAGTGGAAATTCAAGACCCTCAAAGAAACTGCAAGGCGGCTCGAAATGTACACGCTGAGCTCTCACCTGGTGTGGCTTGCGCCGTTGAAACTGACAAATTGGCGCCGTGTTCGACTCTTTGCATTGGATGTAGTCTTACTGTAACCTACAATTTTCTTATAGCGCCGCTCGAAGATGCCGCTTAGGCGACAACTCAAAACACACGGCATGGGCGATGGTTTGGTTTGTGCCATACTGTCTATCTATATGGAGAACCCACCTTGAGACGGGCGAGCTACGCTCAAACCTCTTGCCCCCATCTGAGCTCGCAAAAAGATTGCCTGTGGTGGTATTATATCATTTAAAACAGCGTTTATGCGCTACATCCGAACACAGATGTAACCGATGCGGGGGGTCCACGCGAGACGTAAGACACTACATACGCCCCTGATAATTCCAGAATACCGCAGACCGGCTCGACGCCCAACGTGCACCGACGAACCCGTCCACCACGCCCGAAGCAGCAAACTGTAGTCGATATAAAGCCTAAAGAGGGCGAGCCAGCGGCTGCGGCGGGGTACTTTAATAGTCTGGCCGAAGTAGGTAGGCAGGGCGCGCCGGGGGCAAGGGCACGCCGTGACTTACAAAAAACTAAGCGCGTCGGAGTTGAACCAATCCACCTAAACCACAACCACCGCACGGTCAAGCAGTCCGTCGCGATGAGCTCGAGACTTTCCACCGCAGTCGCGAGCGTCGCGCTCAAGGCCGGCCGTTGGCCCATACAGACGCTCGCCATCATGAGCTTTGCCGTGTTTGTAATGTACGTGGTGGTCATGGAACGCGCGCAGTTCACGGTTACCGGCGCGCTAGCCCGCAGCTTTTTGGTGAGCACGAGCGACGTGGTCCAGATCGCCTCCCCGGCGGTTGTCGCGGCAGACATCCCGCGATTTGTGGGGGTGCCGATTGTATTTCCCGCCGACACGCCGCGCGGTGCCTTGGAATACACGGTCCGCGTGCTGGGCAACGAGACCGCGCAGGCGATTATCCCCGAGGCCCAGTACGCGCACGTTCTCAGCGATCTCCGCCAGTTCACCGCCGCGGGCCAGCAGTGGACGGTCACCAGCGCGCCGTCGTGGCTCGTGTACGGCAAGGTCTACGCCGAGCGGCTGCACAGTCTTGTGCGGCAGACGTCGTGGCTCGACCTCGGCATTGTCGGGCTGGGCTGGGCCGGCATGTACTACACGTTTGCTCAGCTATTTTTCAGCATGCGCGCGCTCGGCTCGCGCACCTACATGTTCTTTGCCGCGCTCATCAGCTCGTCGCTCGCGTTTCTCAGCGCGTACGCCGTGATTGCGCTGCTCAAAATCGAGGTCCCGAAGGTGGTGCTGGTGCAGGGCCTGCCGTTCTTTGTGCTGGTGATCGGCTTCAACAACAAGGTCGAGATCATGCGCGAGGGCCTGCGCCTGCTGCTCAGCGACGACCCCACTGCGTCGACCACCGGCGCGGCCGAGGCGGTGCAGCGCGTGGTCGCCGCGAAGTTCGGCAAGATATTCGCCGAGGCCGTGGCCGAGGCGGTCGGCATTCTGCTGGTCGGCTGGTCGACGTCGTTCGGGTACCTCCGTGAGTTCAGCTTCCTGAGCGCGCTGACGATTTTACTCGACCTCGTGTACCTCGTGACGTTCTTTGCAGCGAACGCGTCGCTCAAGCTCGCGATGATCCGCGTCGAGCGCAGCGACGCCATCCGCCGCGTTCTTCAGGACGACGGCGTGGCGCAGGACGCCGCCGACGCCTACGCCAACACGGTGCTGCGCCCGTCGGCCAAGGCGCGGGCCGCCCGCTTCACGCACTTCCGCTGGCTTGGCGGCAGCGCGCGCCTGGTTGCCGTGTTTGCCTTCTTCGCGTTTGCGTGGATGTCGGTCACGCAGCCACCGATCTCGCTGTTCACGCTCGACACCGCCGCGCTGACGTCGATGTCGCTTTCAGACTTCGATGTGGGCCGCCTTCCGCAGCCGTCGGTGCTGATTGTTGTACCGCCGCTGCACTTGACGCCGGCGAGCCGCGCCGCGCGCGCCCTCGACGCTGTGACCACCCTGCTCCACTCCGCGCCGGCCGTCCGCGGCACCCTTGCCGCGCTCCTGTGCTCGCTCGTGCTCAACGGCTACCTTGTGCGGCTGGTAATGCGCCACGGCGGCAGCGTCGTGCACCGCAAAGTGCCGGTGGTGGTTACGATCCCGTCCCCGCGCGAGGGAACGCCCGAGACGATCACTGGGATGGTCAATGGAGCCACAGGCATAACCGAGGTTGATTTGGGTGGTGGGGCCAGCGGCGTCAGCAGCGGCGCCCTGTCGCAAGCGCTGGCAAACGGCGGCCACCAGGCGCGCCCGCTCGACGAGTGTGAGGCTGTGCTCAAGGCCGGCCTCGCCCCCAGCCTCACGAACGAGGAGCTTGCGAGCCTTGGAATCAGCGGAAAGCTTCCTTTGTACGCGCTGGAGAAACAGCTCAAGGACACGACGCGTGCGGTTGTGGTGCGCCGCGCCATTGTGTCGCGCATGAGCCGCACAAAGACCCTCGAGGCCAGCGAGCTTCCCTGGAAGAACTATAACTACGACCGCGTGCTTGGCGCGTGTTGCGAAAATGTCATTGGCTACCTCCCGCTCCCGCTCGGCGTGGCTGGCCCGGTAATTATTGATGGCGAGGAGACGTACCTGCCAATGGCAACAACCGAGGGCGTGCTGGTCGCCTCGACGATGCGCGGATGCAAGGCGCTGAACGCTGGCGGCGGCGTCACGACCCAGATACTTGCCGACGGGATGACGCGCGGCCCCTGCGTAACGTTCAGCACCGCGGCGCGCACCGCGGCATGCAAGCTGTTTCTCGACAGCGACGAGGGCCGCCGGGCCATGGAGCGCGCATTCAACTCAACGTCGCGGTTCGCCAAGCTCGACTCGCTCAAGACCGCGCAGGCCGGCGTGTTTCTGTACATCCGGTTCCGCGCCCAGACGGGCGACGCCATGGGCATGAACATGATTTCGAAGGGCACCGAGCGCGCGCTGCAAGTGCTTGCCGAGGAGTGCGGGTTCGAGGATATGACGATTGTCAGCGTCAGCGGCAACTACTGCACCGACAAGAAGGCGGCGGCGGTGAACTGGATCGACGGCCGCGGCAAGAGCGTTGTGGCCGAGGCGATTGTGCCCGGCGCGTTTGTGAAGTCGGTGCTCAAGACCGGCGTGGACGAGCTGGTGGAGCTAAACATGGCAAAAAACCTGGTGGGCTCTGCGGTCGCCGGCGTGATGGGCGGATTCAATGCCCACGCCGCGAACCTTGTTGCTGCGCTGTTCCTTGCGACCGGCCAGGACCCCGCGCAGGTCGTGGAGGGGTCGAACTGCATGACACTCATGAGCAACGTCGACGGCGATCTGCAGATCTCGGTGACAATGCCGTCGCTGGAGGTGGGCACGATTGGGGGAGGCACGATTCTCGAGCCGCAGGCGGCTATGCTGAACATGCTTGGCGTGCGGGGCCCGCATCTCACGACGCCCGGCGAGAACGCACGCAAGCTGGCACGCATTGTCGCCACTGCTGTGCTTGCCGGCGAGCTCTCGCTTAATGCCGCGCTGGCGGCGGGCCACCTGGTGAGAAGCCACATGGCCCACAACCGTGCGAAGCCGCCAGTTGAGGCCAAAGCCTGAAACTTGGTTTAATTTTTTGTATCTTTACGTTCAGCGGTTGCACCGCCTAGCTACTTTGGTTGGTGTGGCTCGCGATCTAGCGGGATCTTTCGCCTTATCCATCGACAGTGTAGGCTATCGCGTATGCGCCAGCGGCGATAACTAACGTGCATCAGAGGCGGTCACGCCGCGATTTGGAGGTGGAGTCAGGTGACACGGGTGGTTGAGGATTGTCTCGGGTGCCCGTACAAGATGACTCGCAAAATGATACTCCGCGGAGTCTAGGGTGGGGATCGTCGCGTCTGACGACCAATTCATAAATTCGGACATAGCGCTGGCGAACAGCGCGTATTGGCAGGCGGTTGGGTGCGCGAAAATAGCCCGACCATCTGGGTTGAGCCTGGCCCGCACGGCATTGCAAATCTGCCCTTCCCGGCAGCGAGGTTCGACGGTTTCAGGAGAGCGGGGAGACCCTGACCCTAAATTGATGAAGCGGCTTCGCGCAGCGCATGTAATCTATGCAAGTTATTTTGGCTAAGGCGGGGCGGTGGTCGGTAGGTGCCGACGGTGTTGGGGCGCATTTGACGCGCGTTTGACGCACGACCACGAGGAATCCTGGCGGACTAGTAAAGGGGGGTGGGGCGAGCAAAGGGTGAAGAGATTCCTGCGCGAACACCAAATGGCTGGGCCAGCGTGCTGGCAACCGATGTGGGCCTCGACTGAGCTGCAACGTGAAGAAGCTGTGAGCACCGAGGATGGGGTTAGGGGAGACGTATCTGTGGCGACAGGAAGCTAATCGCAGGCCATGATCAGTGGCACTTGGAGGCGGTAGGTCCGGCCCAACGAATGAGTCAGCGAAATACACTCCGCGCTTTCCGGCCACGATTCGGTCACCCGCGCAGCGCCAGGGCGGAGGGTTAAGGGCCGTGGTGCACAGACCCATTTAAAGATTGGCTGCTTACGAGGCAGCCAACGGCGCGGCTGCGAAGGCCCTGGCTGGCGGGAGCGGGAGTGGGCGAGTGAGCAAACCACGGATGGAAGAAGCGCGATTTTACCGCCGCGCTCAACCGCGCCCACAATGACCCGCGGGTACTCACATACAGCAGCGGGCTACGCCGGGTCCGCGCCGAGCAGGAATCAGCGTGCCCAAGCCCCGTAAGGCCGCGCACCGCTTATAGAGAGAGAGGCCGACACTTGATTGCATGCCGATACATAATTAGAAATAAGCTCACGCACGGAGTGGCGGCGTCATTATTTAGGGAATTTTTTTTGCCAACATCGCCGGATCAGGATCAGCGAGCTCATAATTGACCGGCTGCTGGCGAGTCCCGCGCGGGTGGGGCAGGCGGCGCGGTGACGGGGGGTGAAGGGAGTTGCGGCCGTATCAACTCGCTGCGGCATGCAGGAGCCGGCTTATCATTTGCATAATCAGCTGGTTTGATTAGTCACGATCGAGAAGCTATCAGAATCACCGGCTGGTTATCAAATTTTTTATCCGAATCTCGCAGGCCCCGTCCGTGTGAACGCAAGCATCCAGGTGAGCGCTTGCAGCGGAAGGTCGGTTAGAGAGTCTGGAGAATGTCGAGTCCCGTTCTAGCCTCGGGATCCACCGCCATTCCTTCCCCCGCTGACAGCCACGACGACGTAAGGCAGCAGAACGCCACGAAAATGCCTGCTGCACCTGCCGCCGAGGCGCGCACCGAGCCCGTGTCGCCTCCGCACGAGCACGACCGCCCTGTTGAGCAGCCCGCGCCGCGCCCCGAGCGGATCCACCCGCAGATCCCGGTTGTGCACCACTCGGTCGCGCGCCACTCCAGCACGCTGCCGCCGGTGTTCCGCACGGGCCCGATTGTCCCGCACGGCCAGCTGACGCCCGACAGCGAGCTTGATGGCCACGACAAGCCCTCCGGCCTGCGGCGCAAGCCCGGCCCGGCGCCGCAGATCCAGGTGCGCCCCGGGCTGACGGTGTGCCAGAACTGCATGACGACAACGACGCCGCTGTGGCGCCGCGACGAGAACGGGCACATCATGTGCAATGCGTGCGGCCTGTTTCTGAAGCTCCACGGGCGCCGCCGGCCGATCTCGCTAAAGACCGACGTGATCAAGTCGCGCAACCGCAGCCGCAGCGGCGCGCAGAGCCGCTCGCGCACGCAGCCGGCGAAGCGCCGCCACATGCCGACGCCGATGGCGGTTTCCACTACGGATCCGCCGCCGGGCCCGCTTGACCCGCACCAGCTGCGTGCCGCGGGCGAGGCGCCGCCGCCCGTCGCGGGCCAGTACTACCACCAGCTGCCGCAGCTGTCGGTGCCGGCTGTGCACCTGCAGATCTCGCCGGAGCAGCAACTCCAGCAACTCCAGCAACTCCAGCAGCTCCAGCAGGTGCAGCAGCAGGTGCAGCAGCAGGTGCAGCAAGTCCAGCAGGTGCACCCGCACCTCCAGCGGCTGCACGGGCTGCCGCTTGCGTCGATGCAGCCGCTGCCGGTGGTGTACCCGTCGAGCCCCGCGCTGAGCGCGTACGCGGCAGCGCCCGGGTTCAACGTGCTCAACTCGCCGGGGCTGGCGCCGCTCGTGCACCCGCAGTCGCTCGGCCCGCTGTCGCCGCAGATCACCGCGCAGACGTCGGCGCCGCAGTTTGCGCCGCAGGACCAGCGGGTTGTCCGCGGCGCCATGAGCGAGATGCTGCTGCCGCGCTCGCCCGACAGCATTGAGCGCATCCCGCACCTCGCGCAGATCCCTGTCGCGCAGTTCCAGCAGGCGGCGCAGCAGAAGCCCGAGACCAGCCCGACCCAGGCGGCCGCGCAGCCCCAGCTCGCGCAGCCAGGGGTGCAGCCGCAGACCCCGCAGCCGGGGCCGCTTGCGCAGCCAGTTGCTCAGCCAGTTGCGCAGCCAGTTGCGCAGACTGCTGCTCAGCCAATTGCTCAGCCAATTGCTCAGCCGATTGCGCAGCCGATTGCTCAGCCAACAGCCCAACCAGCGGGCCCGACCCCTGCTCCGCCAGCGGCCCCAGCAGCAGCTCAGCCACCAACAGCCCAAGCAGCAGCCCCAGCAGCAGCCCAGCCAGCAGACCAGCCGCCGGCACCACCGGCAGCACAACTAACGGCGCAACTAACGGCACCGCCGGCCGTGCAAGCCGCCACTCAGCCGGTTCCTCTCCCGCAGACCCCTCGCGCAGAGCCGCGGGCGGGCCCCCTGCCACAGCCGACGCCCACGGAAAACTCCGCCACCCCGGCAGCGCCGGCCGACGCGCAGCTGCACACGCATGTGAGCGAGCTCGAGCTCGTGAACGATCTTCTCAAAAGAAGGGTTGTAGATCTAGAGGCCATGGAGGCGCAGACGCGGCAGGAGCTTGCGAGGCTGCGCGAGCAGCTGGCACAAACGCAGCCGCAGCTCCAGCTGCAGCAAGCGCCGACGGCCCCGGTAGGCCTGCCGGCGCTGCAATCACCCCAGGCACAGCCGCTGCAGCTACAGCAACTGCAGCAGCAACTGCAGCAGCAACTGCAGCAGCAACTACAGCAGCAACAATCGCAACAATCACAACCGCAACAATCACAACCGCAACCACCACAACCGCTGCAACAACCGCTACAACAACCGCTAGAAGAAGCACCCGCTGCCCCGAAGTCGGAGCTCACCTCGCCGGTGCTCCAGCCGGCGGCAGGTACGCCAGGACACTCTGCGCCCGAGGACGCCGCTTCCGCGGCGCTGCTCTCGCCCGCGCAGGACCCGCCGCGCGAGGACGAGCCACCCACTTTTCCACAGACCCATGCGCTGGAGGCCAAAGACCAGCCCCAGGTCAAGCGCATCAAGGTGAGCGAACTAATATGAGCGCCAAAAGCGCTCTCTGTATGATAAAAACGTAATGCTTTCTATTTAAATGACTCCTGTATTGTACCGCGGGTGGTGCGTCATCGTTCTTGTGCTGCGTTCTTAAGCTGCGTTCTTGTGCTGCGTCCTTGGTAGGCGACCAGCGAGCGTCGTAGCGGGGCGTGGTAGGGGTGGTGGGGGTGGTAGGCGTGATAGGGGTGGTAGCGGGGTGGGCGGAACGTGGTAACCGGGCGTACGTGTGGGAGGTACGAGTGGCACGTACTAGTAGAACGTGGCGAGTATTGTGCTAGAAAACTCTTTAGTTATTTAGGAGATGCGCCACACCTGCGCGTGAACGGTTTACTGGTGCTGGCACAACCGTAATGTTGTGGATATTTACCCTTGCCCGCGAGTAAACGGTGTTTTTCCTGTTGTTGTTCCATGGCGCTGCCCGCTCCCGTCCAGCAGCCGAGCCGCGAGTCGCTCGTGCAGCCGGATCCGCAGCATGAGCTAGGCACAATCGGCGTCTCGCTCGCAACCCAGCCCCACAGCTGGCCCCTGCCCGTTGCGGCCCGCCTGCTCGAGGGCTACCTCGCCCGCGAAAACCAGCGCCCGGACCTCGACACCGTCGCCGCTTCCACCACCATCGAGTGCCACTGCACAGCTGACCTGCTCCAGTCCCGCGTTTATGCGCCGTTCTCCGTTTCCTCGACAACCCTGCCGGCTAAGCTGCTCGACCTCGTGTCGGACCCAGCAACCCAGCCTAAAGTCGGGTTTCTGCCGCAGATCAACACGGTGTGGGTCGCCGCCGGCCCCGATCTGTCGCTGTGGCAGCTCTCCTCTGGCGACGTCAAGACCCTCGACGTTCCGGGCAACGACGACCGCGCGCGCCAAATCTGCAATGTCGCCCTCGCGCCGCCGGACCGGCGCGTGTTCGCCGACACCGTCAAGCACATCATCGCCGTGAGCACCGCCCAGGAAATGCGGCTCTTCGCGATCGACGCGAACGACACGTTTTTCGACACCGACCTGGCCATCAGCATCGACGGGCTCGGTGCGCCGATCGTCGCGGCCACGCAGCAGGGCCGCATCTTCTTCGCGTGCGCCCGCACGGGCTCGTCGCTCTGGGAGTTCCGCTACTCCGCCAAGGAAACGTGGTTCCGGGCAAAGGTCCAGCGCGTGTGCTACGGCGAGTTTGGCGGGCTGTTTGGCGGGCTGTTCGGCTCTCGCACCAGTGAAGACGCCGAGCACATCGTCCAGATCGAGATCGACGACTCGCTCTCCCTTCTTTACGCCCTCACCTCCCACTCGGCCGTCCACATCTATACGTACGCGGCCCACGGATCGGGCGTCACTCTCGCACGCAGCATATCTGCGGCCCAAGTGCGCTCGAGCCTGCTTGCGACGGCTGGCAGCGCTACGGGAGAGCCAAAAATTGTGTCGATCTCGGCGGTCGGTGCCAAGCAAAGCGCAAGGGTGCGGCTGGTCGGGATCACCGCCTCCGGCCAGCGCATCTACTTCCGCAGCGCTGCCCTCGAGTCGTCGCCGCGCTCGCTCACGGCGTCCTATGCTCACCGTCTGCCGGTTGACGACGCCAACGCGCACGAAACGGTTCTTGCGCCATCGCGCGTTGTCGACGGCACGGTGTTCTATGCTGTGCTTGCCCCGCAAAAGGACGAGCATGCCAAGGACGCGCACATAAAAGAAAAGAATGTAACGCGCGTGCTCGCGTCAACAATCGATGCCGACCGCGTTGCCCATCAGGTGGATTTGCGCCAGCCCGTCTCGTTTGTTGAGCTCAGCGGCGTGTTCAAGGTCGACGGCGACGTGCTGTTCATTGCGCCGTTTGCCCCGGAAGACCTTGTGCTCACCACCACAACGCTGTACCGTGTCCGCCGGCGCCCATTCAGCGACCGGTTCGAGTACGCGGACGCGCCGTTTGCGCTCGCCCAGGTGTACGGCCCTATGCAAATCTGCTGCGGGGCTTTGCGAACGGCGTCGCAGAGCACCAACCGTGCCGCGCGTGAAAACGCTATCGGCGCATACTTCCGGTTCGGCGGGCTACCCATGTTCCGCCGCGAGCAGCTCGCCACAGGATTCCTGGGCGGCTCGACGATCCGCTTGAGCGCCCTGTTCGATGGCCTCGCTCTTTACGTTGCTCAGCTGCTGAGGCCGGTGTGGGGAGAGCATATACTGCAGCCGGGAGATGTTCCGCCGAACGCCGCGCTGCTCGACCGACTGTACCGTGACCTGTCCGGACTGGTTGAGTTTCTCGACAGCAACCGCTCGTTCAGCGAGGGTATGAGCGAGCGCTCGGGCTACACCAGCGGCGACGACGCGGCTGTGCTCAGCCAGGCCGAGTACAAGGGGCTGCAGGCGATGGGCCGCCTGGCCAAAAGCAGCCAGCAGGGCATCGCGTTCTTGCGGCTTGTGCTCACGCACCACGACCTGAAGGCGTTGCTTGCCTACTTCAACGAGCACACCATAGCGCAATTCCGCGCCCTGCGTCTCGGCACGTTCTTCACCGAGGCCAAGCAGAGCGACGTGGCGCGCGAGCTCGTGAATGCGCTGGTCAACCTTGTGCTTGCTCGCGGCGACTCGATCGATGCCGTCGCAAACGTCATCCAGGAGCGCTGCGACATGTACTGCTCTGCCGGCGATGTGCTCGAGTACAAGGCGCTCGAGGCCATCCACCTGGCCAAGCAGCGTAAAGAGCCGGACACCACAGCACTTGCGCGCAGTATTGGTCTTGTGCGCAAAGCGGCCGCCACGATCCAGCTCGAGACGCTCAAGGACATTGTGCGCGACTATGTCGAGCTCAAGTTCTACAGTGGCGCCGTTCAGGTGGCGCTGGCCGTAGCGTCAGAGCAGGACCCGGCGAATTTGGCGCTGGGATACTTGCGCCAGAAGGATACCGCAGGCTCGGTAACGGAAATGACATCGGCGGCCAAGCGACAAGCCATCGAGCACTCAGCCGATGCGGTCATTCCATCTACCACTAATTCTGCTACTGCAACCGCCACCACTGCTACGGCCACCGCTACGACCACTGCCACGACCACTACTGCCAGCGCCACTGGCTCGGCCGCCACTAACGGTGCCGGTGCCGGTACTGCTGCTGGTACTGCTACCACTGCCGGTGCCGGAAGTAGCATTAATGGCGCTAGCGGGGCTGCTCTCAAAGCAGAACTTGCTCCGGATACGCGTCACGGCCCCATAGTTTCGGGGATTCCTGAGAGCGAGCTTAAATACCGCACCAAGATGGCCGTGTTCAGCATCGTGTTTGAGGATGTGCTAGGTCCGCATCCGGAGCTCGCCGATTCGAGCTCGACGGACCCCGCCCACGCCGCCATGCTCGCATCCAAGGACGAGGTCTGGCACTTCGCTCTGTACGACTGGTACCTCGGGCACGGCCGTGAGAACCAGATTGCGCTGCTGGACACGCCATTTGTCGCCACATGGCTCCAGCTCGGCGCAGCCCACGACCTTCGCGTGGCAAACCTGCTGTGGAAGTGGCACCAGCGGCATAATGACCTGCTCGCGGCCGCGGATGTGTTGCTCGATCTTGCACGCGGGCCGCTGGCCACGAGTCTGACCCAGCGCATCGAGTTCCTCGGGCGCGCGATGGGGTACTGCCAAGCCCAGACGCAGCAGACGCAGACGGTAGTTAATATGACGACGATGGTGCGCGCGTTTTTGGGGCTAGCGCTGATCCAGGCGGAGATTCTTGCCCGCCATGCGGACCCCGAGCTCAATGCGCGGCTCTACTCGGCTAGCGAGCTGTTCAACAACTGGGCCGACCCGCTGGGGCTGTATGAGGAGTGCTTTGCGATCTACGAGCTCACGGACTTCCGGGACCCCGTGGAGATCAAGCTGTGCTGGGAGCACCTTCTGACGAAGACGCGGAGCGACGACGACCGCGAGCGCACCGCGCACTATGCGCACGTTGCAACGCTTGTGGCGCAGCTCGGGCAGCGGTACCGGTCGGTCGAGTACATATTCTCGCTGACGTACCTTGTGCCGATGCTAGAGCAGTATGCCGTCGACTACTGCCGGGACGCGCCGCTGGGCTGGCTAGTTGATGCGTTTGTGAATGCAGGGATTGCGTATGCCGTGCTGTACGACGAGTTTGCGGCAGTGCTGCGCAACCGGCTGCTTGAGGGCGAGGCGCTCGAGTTCGCAACCCGGGACCTCGAGTATCTTGTTGGCGTGTGGAGCGAGCGCGACGCGCTGGCGGCGCAGCAGCGCGTGGCCCCAGAGTACAAACGGTACATATCCCACTAACTAGCAATTGCCGGCTGATTGGCGGCAGACCAATTTGTACTATATACGAAAAAAAACAACTAAAAATAAGCTATGCAACATGGACCCAGGGTTCGAATAGGCTCAGCACTCGCTAACTAACCGCGAGCAACAAGACAAACATTTGATACCAATAAACAGCACGGCACAGTGCTTGTTTGCCCTATCGACCTCTATCATCCACCGCGTAGACCACCCATGCGCGCCGGCGTCATTGCAGCGAACCCGGACGCCGTTGCAGGCAGGGCTGGGGCTGTGCAGCTGCCCCGCTATAAATGACACGCCCATGCCCTACCCTGGCGCCCCACCCCCGGACCGAGACCCAATTATTGCGGCCGCTGGATACAGCTGCTACCACGAGGCCCCAGCGAATTGTTCGAGCGAATTGCCCAAGCGAATTGCCTCCAGCGAAGCAAATTGCCAATTGAGATGTCGTACCCTGCGCGCAGCTACGTGCCGGTGCCCAAGAAAATCGAGAGCCTGTACGAGGGCCGGATCAAGCAGTTCACTGACGGCAACGGCGAGTACCGCGACCTCAACCTCGCCGCGTTCTACGACCGCACTAGGATCGATTTCGAGTCCTTCATCACGCTAGAGGTGTACAGTGTGCCGGATCTGCAGCGGCCGCTGTTCAAGAAAGCGATTGCTGCCGCCGAGGGCAACTGGCGGCCCGCGCACAAGGGCGACTGGTTCGGGCCGAGCTGGAGCACGCACTGGTTCCGGATCCGCGTCCGGATTCCCTCGGACTGGCCCGAGAAGTACCGCGAGCAGCCTGTGTTCGACTTCGACTCGAGCGACGAGGGGTTTCTGTACACAGAGGCCGGCGATCCAGTGGTGGGCCTGAGCGGCGAGCACCAGCGCACGGAGTGGCTTGTGGACCCCGCGTGGGTGAAGGACGGCGCGTGGCACACGTTCTACATTGAAACGAGCTGCAACAACATCACCGGGACCGGCAGCCCGCCGGACCCAAACCGCACGTTCCGGCTGAACCGCGCCGACCTGGTTGTGCCGCACAGCACGGCGCGCGCACTGAACGTCGACTTCTGGATCATTGGCGACGCGTCGCGCGAGTTTCCCGGCAACAGCTGGCAGAAGCACAAGGCGCTCGACGTGCTGAACAAGATTGTCAACGCATTCGACCGCACCGACGTGGACGCAAGCACCGAGAAGTGCCGCGCCATTGCCGCCGAGTACCTCAGCAGCAGCATCAACTCCGACGCCGTTTACAAGCAGTCTGTTGGGACGCCGCTGGTGTGGGCGGTGGGCAACTGCCACATCGACACGGCGTGGCTGTGGCCGTACGCCGAGACGCGCCGCAAGATTGCGCGGTCGTGGGCGTCGCAGCTCGACCTGCTGGAGCGATACCCGGAGTATACGTTTGCGGCGTCGCAAGCGGTGCAGTTCGAGTGGCTCAAGGAGGACCACCCGCAGCTGTTTGAAAGAGTTAAGGAGGCCGTGAAGCAGGGCCGGTTTGTGCCGGTCGGCGGCTCGTGGGTCGAGTGTGACACGAACATGCCGAGCGGCGAGGCGCTGGTGCGTCAGATGTGGCTCGGCCAGCGCTTCTTTGAGCGCGAGTTCGGATTCCGCTCCAAGGTGTTCTGGCTCCCGGACACGTTCGGGTACGCGCCGCAGCTTCCGCAGGTGTGCCGGCATGCGGGCCAGCCGTTCTTCCTCACCCAGAAGCTGAGCTGGAACAATATCAACTCGTTCCCGCTGTCGACGTTCAACTGGGTCGGCCTCGACGGCTCGCAGGTCGTCTGCCACATGCCGCCGGCCAACACCTACACGGCGCAGGCCCACTTCGGCGATGTCAAGCGCAGCATCGAGCAGCACAAGAACCTCGACACCGAGCACCATGCGCTGCTGCTGTATGGCCACGGCGACGGCGGCGGCGGGCCGACGGCGGAGATGATTGAGAAGCTCCGGCGCTGCCGCGGCCTCTCGAACACCGTTGGCGCGCTTCCTGCTGTGGCCAGCTCCTCCTCGCACTCGCCGGAGCGCTTTTACGAGCAGATTCTCGAGCGCACAAACAACGGCGCCGAGCTGGTGACCTGGAAGGGCGAGCTTTACCTGGAGTACCACCGCGGCACTTACACCACCCAGGCGGCGATCAAGCGCGGCAACCGCAAATCGGAGATTCTGCTCCGCGACCTCGAGCTGTTTGCCACCGCTGCCTCGTTGAAGACCGACGACTACGAGTACCCGTTCGCAGAGATCGAGCGGCTGTGGAAGCAGGTCTGCCTCAACCAGTTCCACGACGTGCTTCCTGGCTCGGGCATCGAGATGATCTACGACGACGCGCGCCGCATCTACGACGAAGTCTGGGAGGACGGCTCGAAGCTGGTGAAGGAGGCGCTTGGGGCGCTCGGCTACGAAATCGTCGAGCACGACCACCTTTGCGCTCGGTTCCTGGTGGAAGGCGAGGGCTCGTTCGCCGATGCCGCGCGTGCGTGGCTCCAGGCCCACTATGCGAAACGCATTCCGCTCGGTGCCACGCCAGACACTGCTGCGGCGGCGCTCGCGGCCACGAGCACGAGCACCGCCGACAACGTCAGGGAGACCAGCAAGCACGCTACGCTCGAGAACGACACGTTTATTGTTACGCTGTACAAGGGCACAATAACGTCTGTGTTCGACAAGCGCGTGGATCGCGAGGTCCTTGCAAACAACAAGGTCGGCAACCAATTCGTGTTGTTCGAGGACCAGCCGATGAACTTCCCGGCCTGGGATACCGAGCAGTACGCGACCGAGAAACGGGTGGGACTTGCGCCGACGCGTTGGAAGCAGCACGACGGCGTGAGCTTCGAGACGGTCTACGCCTTCAGCAAGAGCAAGATCCACCAGCGGATTGTGCTGCACGACGAATACATCGAGTTTGTGACCCATGTCGACTGGCACGAGATATACCAGTTCCTCAAGGTGGAATTCCCCGTGGATGTGATGAGCGAGACTGCTTCGTACGAAACGAGCTTCGGCATCCAGCAGCGGCCAACCCACTCCAACACGTCGTGGGACGCCGCGAAGTTTGAGGTCAACGGGCACCGGTTCGCCGACCTCAGCGACTGGCAGTACGGCGTGGCGCTGCTCAACGACTGCAAGTATGGGTACTCCGTGCAGGGGAACCTTATGCGCCTAAGCCTGCTGCGCTCGCCGAAGTCGCCCGACGCGCACGCCGATATGGGCACCCACGAGTTCCGCTACGCGCTGGCGCCGCACCGCGGCCCGCTGACGCCAGGCGTCGTGCGTCTGGCCCAGTTCTTTAACCACCCGCACTACTGGGTGCGCGATCCCAAGCAGAAGCGCCCGCAGATGTTTATGGACCGCCAGCTGCCGCATGTGGTGATGGTGCGGGGCAGCTCGGCAATCGTGCTGTCGGCAGTGAAGCGCGCGGACGCGGACGAGAAGGACGACCGCCGCCGCGTGATTGCGCGCGTGTACGAAACCATGGGCGGCCGCGCCCGCGGCCACCTGTCGACACTGTTGCCAGTGAAGGCCGCGTGGGAGGTCAATGCGCTCGAGGACGAGTTGGGCGCGGTGCCCCTTGACGTTCTCCTCGTCTCGTCGTACGAGCGCGAGTTCGACCGTGTGCCTATCGAGCTTGGACCGTTCGAGATCAAGACGCTCCTGCTTGAGTTTGCTTAGACCTCAATACTTTTCACGGATGTTTATTGTTATACCAGTCTCTCTATCTAATTATCCGCTGTTTCAAGCCCGCTTTCCTACCATTTACCCTTGTTGAAGTGGGCCAGGTACCTGATACATGCGGCTTCTGCTATTATTATCCGCTGTAGGAATCGAGCGTAGAGGGAAATGGCGTGCATAGTGGATGCCCCGCAATATTATGGGACAGGTAAGGGTAGGCGGGTGGTGCGCCTTACGGTGGTGCGCCTGACGTCAGTTTTGGCTGCTCACAGAGGGCTCTGCCGACGCGTAATGAGATCATTTCTAGCGTTCTCGCTGGGCTGCGCCAGCACGTTCGCGCTTGTGATCATGTACTGCACCCTCGAATCCACCCGAATACCGCAGGCGCCCTCGCCCGTGCCAGGCTCGCGTCTTGGCGGCGGATACGGGTATCCGATCCCTGATCGCGGGGTAATAGAGGTGCGCAATCTAACATTCGTGGCACGGAGTATCCCCTTGGTGCACGAAGCACCGCCGCTAGGCTCGGATTTCTCTACCGCCACCGGAAGACTGCGGCTGGCGGAGGACCACGGCGCGCACCAGGCGTGCGCGCCGCTCGCGGCCGGGCTAAACGACACAATTGCGCTGGTGGTGAGCGGAGGATGCAGCATTGCCGTCAAAATGGCGCATTGCGAGGCGGCCGGTGCCAGCGGCGTTGTTATCGAGAGCGATCTGCTGCCGCACCCCGGGCTGGCGGCTGAGGCGCCCGCGATCCCGGGCATGTCGGTATCGCACGCAACGTTCGAGACGCTGCGCTCCTTCGCAGGCGAGCCTGCCGCGCTGTGGACCCAGCCGAGCCCGCTGGACTTCGATGCGATCGATCTATTCATTCTGCTTGTTGTGCGGCCGCTAATGCTGTTTGCGATTGTGTCGATTATCCTGGCGATCAATCTGCGCCACTCGCATGCCCCGCCCGCCGCGCTGCCGCAAGTGGTGTCGGCACTGCCCACGCGAAAATGGACGGTGCGCGGGCCGGCGCCGGCAGGCGGGCTGTGGGACCAGGAGTGCTGCTGTATTTGTTTAGAGGACTTTGTGGACGGGTGTAGCGTGATGACGCTACCGTGCGGGCACGAGTTCCACACGCACTGCGTGTCGTCGTGGTTGCTGAAGCGGAGTGAGGTGTGTCCGCTGTGCAAGCGGCCAGTGAACCGCGAGCGCATTCCCCTGCTTGCGTGACGCGCGCGCCCATTGTTCACGAGCTGGCGTTTAAGGACGCGCCTGTTTTTTTATGCTACTCCCATCCTCCTCTCTGGGGAGGCTTGTCTTCTTCTGGCACACTTATCCTTAATGGCCCACTTATCCTTCATGGCACACTCATCCTTCATGGCACACTCATCCTTCATGGTATACCCATCTTTCATGGCATTCTCATCCTTTTCTGCGCATCTCATCCTTTACGACGAACTTATTGAACTTATTGCATCAATACACTGCCCATACGCTCGTTCCGACCAACGGGCACGTTTCACATATGCTATTTATTACCATCTTTCATTCTATAACTACGGAGCAAGCATAACCAGCCAGCATAACCAGCCAGCATAACCGCAAACAGCACTCGCTGAAGCCGCCAATGGAACACCGCCTCCCAGAGCCACCTCACACTTGAGCCAATGAGGGACCATTTGGTCGTGAGCGCGTGAGGCGGCGCTGCGGATCCCCCTGCATGTGTGGCGTGGTGGGCGTATGGCGGAACATTTTCACCCCACACCGCCCGCCGCCCGGCCCGCAAACCCTTTGTCCCAACAACACCGGGGCTCGCTCCAGCGCCGGGGGTAGTCCCAGCCCCGGGCACTCACTAAGCGGCCGTGGCCCAGCACTCCGCATAACAACCGTTTGATCGGGATTTGGTGCTGCGGGCAAGATTGAGCTAGGCGCGATGGATAATAACCGCATAGACCGGTACCAGATCGTCAAGACGCTGGGGGAGGGCAGCTTCGGGAAGGTGAAGCTGGCCTACCACCTCGCAACAAACTCGCGGGTTGCGCTGAAAATCATCAACCGGCGTACGCTGTCGAAGACCGACATGCAGGGCCGCGTCGAGCGCGAGATCAGCTACCTGCGGCTGCTGCGGCACCGCCACATCATCAAGCTCTATGAGGTGATCAAGAACAAGGACGAAATCATTATGGTGCTCGAGTTTGCCGGCAAAGAGCTGTTCGACCACATTGTGCAGAAGGGCCGCATGACCGAGGAGGAGGCGCGCAAGTTTTTCCAGCAGATGATCAGCGCCGTGCAGTACTGCCACAAGCACAAGATCGTGCACCGCGATTTGAAGCCCGAGAACCTGCTGCTCGACGACAACCTCGAGATCAAGATCGCCGACTTCGGGCTCTCGAACATCATGACCGACGGCAACTTCTTGAAAACAAGCTGCGGCAGCCCGAACTACGCCGCCCCCGAGGTCATTTCCGGACGCCTCTACGCAGGACCCGAGGTCGACGTGTGGTCGTGCGGCGTCATTCTCTACGTAATGCTGGTGGGGCGGCTGCCGTTCGACGAGGAGAGCATTCCCGAGCTGTTCCAGCGGATTAGCCAGGGCATCTACTCGATTCCGGACTTTGTGAGCAGCGGCGCCCGCAACCTGCTCAAACGCATGCTCGTCGTGAACCCGCTCGAGCGAATAACCGTTGACGAGATCACCAAGGATACCTGGTTCCGCACCGACCTCGCGCCCGACCTGTTCCCTGAGATCCAGCCGATCCCGCAGACCGACGACGAGGTCGACGAAAATGTCGTCAAGTTCCTGGGCGACCAGCTTGGCTATGCCCGCGCCGACATCTACGACGCCGTGAAGGGCACCCACCAGATTGTCGATCCTGCGCGCGCCGCCGAGATCACCGACGCGTACGAGCTTGTGCGCGACTCGCAGCAGGCCGGCGACACAAACCAGCTCGACGAGTACATGCACAAGAAGGCGGTCGAGGCGCGCGCAAACCTGCGGCGCCGCCAGTCGAGCTCCGAGCAGCGCGCGCCCGCGCTCGGCCAGCCCCAGGGATCGTTCAAGCCATCGTCGATCGGGCGCAACGGCATTCCGTCGACGTTCTCGTTCGACGCATCGCACCTCGGCCCCGTCGGCGTTGAGGACTCGACGATCTCGGTGCTGCCTCAGAGCCTGCCCCAGTATCATCTCGCATATATGCAGAGCCGCGGCGTCGCCATGACGAAGCGCCGCTCGCCCGTGAACATCAAGAAGTCGAAGCTGCGCTGGCACTTCGGCATCCGCTCGCGGTCGTATCCGCTAGACGTGATGGGCGAGATCTACCGCGCCCTTGAGGCGCTGGGCGCGGAGTGGACAATGCCGACCGAGGACGATATCTGGACCATTTATGTGCGGTGGCGCAACGAGGCGGTCGAAACAGAGGGCCGCGCCGCGATCTCCGAGCTGCTCAAGATGCGCATCCAGCTGTACCAGCTTGAGCAGAACAACTACCTGGTGGACTTCAAGTTCGACGGCTTTGGCGACAGCGACCACAAGCCCGTCGAGTCGGTGCACGCGATCGACGACACGTTCTCGGCCTACCCGTTCTTGCGATTGGCGACAAAGCTGATTATGGAGCTTGCTGTAAACAGCCAGAACTGATTGCGAGCTGGCACCAAGCGCGGCAGACGCGTGCCTTATTTATATCTAATTCGAGCCGCAGTGCGGGCCTCTATTTGAGTGGTGTTTTTGGTGATAGCAATATTCTTAGTCTTTTCCGCGCCCGCTACTGCCGGGTGACATGGAACGAGAGCACGGACATAAATGCATTTTAATTCGACCAGTGTCGATTTTAGAGCTCAGCTTTTTTCGATTTCAAATTTTAGGCAGCCCTAGTTCTCATCAATCTGCACATAGATCTGTTTCTTCAGAATGCTTTCCCGCTGCTCGCTGAACTGCGGCAGCCGCTCACTCACAAGGTGGCCGCCAGCCGCCCGCACGCCCTGTCGCACAATAACGTTCCAGTCGGGCTGCTCGGGCTTCAGCTCGAACTGCTGTGTCATGGCCTGCACGGCAAGCACCGCTGGCTGTCGCTTCAGCTGTGGGAACGCGGTTTGTAGATCGCCAAACACAGACTGCGACTGCCGAATTAGCCGGTGCAGCAACGCCAGCCAGTCCTCTTCGTCGAGCGCGTCGCGCCGCAGCGCCATTCCAACAACAATGACTAGCAGCTGCTCCTCGAAATAGGCTGCTTGGCTTGCGCTCGGGCCCTCCGCGTACTTACTGATGTATTTGCTTAGGCTGAACAGCGTCTGCCACAGCTGCTGCCAGTAATACGGCAGCACCGTGTGCGCGCCAACAAGCTGCGCACACACCTGATACAGAACGGTCACTAGCTGCAAGTATATCGGCCAGTCCACCGTTGTCTTTTTCGACGCATTCGACTTCAGGCCGACCTGCAGCGCATCTATCACGCCGCTGAGGGGCAGGCGCCGGCCCGTGTCGCTTGCAAGCTTGGTCGACGTGATGCGAATCACGGTCGCGGCATCCGGGTCCACCAACGCGCCAAATTGCGTCTCCACAAGGTGTCTGAGGATAAGCAGCGTGAGCCAGGCATGCGAGTACTGCCTGGGCGTGCGGGTTGCCGTCTGAATTGCCTGCGCATTAGCCTCAATGAGCGCCACCAGCGCCGGCGAGGCGGCAAAGCTCGATGCGAACAGCGAATTGTGCACGACAAACTGGTACAGCGGAAGTAAGCTCGGGCACTTTTTCACGAGCTGCTTTGAAGCAGCGCCGTTTTTAGTGGTTTCGTTCGTAGTATCTTGAGAGTTCGAAGCGGTTTTTGAGGTCAGTTCAGTGGCTAAGCTGCCATCCTCATTGCTGGCCGTCCAAAATCGATTAAACCAACCTTGAATTCCGGCGCTCAGTGGTCGGTCCACTGGGGACGCACTACGCGTACTAGCCGTGTACTTATAAAGGTCACGCTGGACAAGAACAATCATTTTGGCCATCACGGCCTCGTCAATGAAGTCGCGAATATGCTGCTGATAAACATTGGCGCCGTCGTCGTCGAATTGGTTCAGAGCCGCGAGCACCCCAATGGCGGTGAATGCCGAGTGGGCAGCCTGGTCCTCGCCAAACTGGTCGATGACGCGAGCGAAGGCGGCGAAGTAGTTTTTGGTGGTGAACAGGTTCGACAGCGGCGAGCCGACGGCTGCCGAGGCCACCCGCAGCACGAACCACGCAGCCGCGCGTGCGGCCGGTCGCGGCCCCTGGTACGCCAGGGCCCACACACGACTCGTGAGGTCATCGAGCAATGCTTCCGCGCGGCCGAGACCAACTAGCAGCTGGATAATCGATCCCGGCGAGCTGGTGGCGTTATGGGCAGAGGGTTGTGTGTAGAGGGCGAGGGTTGTTGTAAACACGGTGGTGAGGATGTGAAGGGCATTAATCGTGACGTCGATGTGTGGAAGATGCTGGGGCGGGCCTGCGAGGTTGGCGATGGCCGCGGTGACGAGAGTCTGCATCGTAACCTCGTGGGCGGCCAGCGGGCTGGCTTCGCGGATGACGCGCGCGAGCTCAGCGTCGTTTGCCGGGAGCAGGAAGAACTCGACCCAGTAGCCCGGGTCATGATGCGTGGTGGCGAACAGCGACTCGTAGATCGCAACAACCTTGGGCTTGAATGCCTGGGGCTCGCCGGCGTTGACCTGGACGAGCGGCGAGTCGGCAATGGTAAGGCTGCTCGCGCCGCGCCGATGGCCTGGGCGGGTGCGGGCCGGGCTCTGGGCGCCATTGGGCGAGTCCGGCGCAGTCGTCGGCGCAGGGGGCATGGCTCCACCGGGATCAACGAAGTGAGCTTAATCAACCGCGCTGTTCTCGGACCGGCTGTGAGTGATAGAACCCGGGGTTAGGTTCCTCACCACCGCCCGAAACCGCCCACACACACAGCACCAACCTGCCACCGCACCAAGGCCACACTTGCCAAAACAAGCGCTGCCACCACTCTGCACTACCACCACTGAGTAAAAAAAATCCACCGTTTAGAGCCATCTCCACTAACTATACAGCCAAATTATCTCCGTAGATAAAAGCGTTCTCTTCCTTAAAACTCAGCAGGGCATGTCGCACCAGGAAGAGATGACGATGTCGAGCAAAAACGCAGTACAAAACGCCAAGCCTGCTGGAATCTACGCTTCTTTCGCGAGACCCCCGGCTGGCGCTCCAACTAGCGCCTCGCCAGAATGCCCTGCCGTGGGCCTCCGGGGGTCTTTCTCCTTTGTTTTGGTCACATGGCGGCACGGGACTGGCGCGCTAAACACCGTTCACCAAATAGGCCCAAAGCAGGAGCGGGCAGCGGTAACAGATAACGATGCGCGTGCTGGAGCTCGAGAGCGCCGACGCGGCAGATCCGCTGCGTCGGATCGCGCTCGACCTCCGCGCGAGCAGAAAAACCGTGTTTGTAGTCGGCGCCGGCATCTCTTGCAATGCCGGCATCCCCGACTTCCGCTCCAAACAGGGCCTGTACAGCCTCGTGAAGCGCAACTTCGGGTCCTCGTTTGTGAGCGGGAAGGACCTGTTCGACGTGATCCTGTTCCGCGATGCGCGCAGCACCGAAATATTCTACAGCTTCATGGCCGGTCTGCGCGACGCAACGCTGGCCGCTGCGCCCACGCCGACCCACCACCTGCTGCAGGTGCTGAGCGCGAAAAAGCGCCTGCTGCGGTGCTACACGCAGAACATAGACGGGCTCGAGGCGCGCGCGGGGCTCGCGCCGGCCGAGTACGTGCAGCTGCACGGCGATCTCAATCGGCTGAAATGCATGCACTGCGCGCGCGCCTGCCCGTGGTCGGCAGACTCCGCCGAGCAGATGCACGCGGGCACCGCGCCGGACTGCTCGGAGTGCGCGAGTGCTTCGCTCGCGCGCTGCCTCAGCGGCAAACGCGGCACCGCCGTGGGCCAGCTCCGCCCAGACATTGTGCTGTACGGCGAGGAGCACCCTGCGGGCGACCAGATTGCGCGTTCGGTCGCCCGCGACTCGGGCCGCCGCCCGCGCATGCTAATTGTCGCCGGTACCTCCCTCAAAGTTGTTGGCATCAAGCGGCTGGTCAAGGAAATGGCGGCGGCCGTGCGTGCCGAGGGCGGCACCTGCGTGCTTGTTAACCGCACGCGCCTCGCGTCCAGCGAGTGGGGGCCGGTCTTCGACTACCATGTGCTCGCCGACTCGGACGACTGGGTGGCGCATGTGCGGCACACGATCCCGTCGTTCTTCGAGGTCCAAACAACGCTCAAGGTCTCGCGCAAGCGGCGTGCGCACGACGCGCCGCGCGCAAAGGCCGCGAAATCCGAGGACCGCGCCCGCGTGGCCACGCCGATATCCAGAGCCGAGTCGCCGGCATGCGCTGAGTCGCCGAAGATCGAAGACGACCTGCTTCTGCGCAGCCCCTCCGGATTCGGATCGTTCGAAACAAGCCCTCAACCAGCAAGCCCAAAGCACGAGTCGCTTGACGAGCCTCAGCAGAACATGAGCCCGATCTCGCTGCTATGACCTCGGCTGTGGAGCCACTTGAAGTGGTCTCCAGAATGACACTCTGCCTCTCCCTTATTTATTATTCTACCTTGCGTAACTAATGTATAACTACTCACCCTCACAAATAGAGCTGCTCCCGTTGACCCCATGCTGCCCGATCCCTGTTTTACAACGCTTGCCGCTGAATATCTAAACTCAAGTTAGACTGGGCTCGTCAGGCTTAGCGACAATGTTACCTTCTGTCGGTGATGACCATAACAAGATCATCCAGGCTATGAAGGCGGCACCCGGATTAAGTACAGACATAATATAACGAGCCGAATTACTCTACAGTGCCAGGGCCATGTGGGGAGTCTCTGTGATATAGTTAGGGTAACCCTATTTTGTTTATTTGGCTCCGGGCCTGCTCATTTTCGCACGGTTCATGTCGGCCTCACACCTCCACGGCGCCGCGCGGGTCATATACACCACTCCGCTTGCCCGCTATCTCGAGCGCAAGGCTAACCGCATAGAGCATGTTGCAGCGTCCGCTCAAAACTCGGCCCAACCAGCGTCGTTATACCCGTCAAGCTGTAGCCGCTGCTCTCAAATTTGGGTGCCGGGTGTTACATGTAGGGTAAGGGTCCGAGACACAAAGGCGCCGCCGCACCATCCAAAACAACATAATAAAAACCGCCGCGCGCGCAGGCGCGCCCTTCTGCGTGCTGAAAAAAACGCTGCAGCGTTTCAGGAGAAGCTGCAACGCACTCGGGGCGAAAAGTTCCGCGCCTCACCGCCGGTCTATATTTGCTTCACGTGTTTCTCTTGTGGACATTCAGTCGTCTTGCCGGTGGTTCAGCCTACTTCCAAGCAAACAAAGTCACTTGCTACTATGACAGACAGCAAAAACCGATCCTCGACGAGTCGCCGCGAAGATAGTCTCAATATTCGATCCAAGCCAAACACGAAGGCAGGTCCGTCGGCCGCAGGCGGTTTCCGAGGACTCTCGCTGGCCGATTTCGCTCTATAATTAAGTGAGGGTCGTATCAAATTGAATTGCATAGTTATTTATGTCTGAGATGAAAATTCGAGTAGGTTAGTAGAAACTAGTTGAGAGTAGAACTGTCTGGACACTATAGTTGAGTTGGTCGGTGTATTCGGTGAGCTGCTGCTGGAACATGTCTGCTGGTGGGAGGAGGGGTGATGCTGAAAATATGGGTCGGCGCTTCTTAGGATAGTGAATGTTGAGCGGTAAGTTGCGAAAGTGGGGAGCGGAAAGAGTGCGGCGCGAATTGAGCGTTTAAGCCATGACAGCGATCGCGCCCAGCATAAAACCAAGTGCTAGCGGGGCACGAGAACGTGTGCCTCTATTAAGAACGGGAATCGTAGAAGCCGTTTCCGCCGAGTTAGGCCCCGCCGGTGGTCCAGAAACAGGAGGCCCAGAAATAGCAGGGCCACCAACTCCAGACTGGCCGGCGAACCCGCTGCTCGTCTTGGTAGGTACAGCAGACCCTGTAAGCTCAGGACCGGTCTCCGTGAATATCGCCGTGTTCACTGTCGCCTCTTGCGCACTTGGGCTTGGCTGAGGACCAGCACCTTGTGCACTGGAAGCAGTTGGTACACTTGTTGTCACCGATCCGGACGGAAGCTCCATCAGCGTGCTGGATCCTTGCACAATCATGTAAGTGAGTAGACTGGTCGGACAGCTGGTAGAGGGGGATACCGTAGAGATTGTTATCACTTCTCCGCTAATCTGACCCCGGGAAACAGAGCTCAATATTAACTGACTCGTAGTAGTCGATCCTGGAGGAGAACTGCGGCTCTCCGTCTGCAGCTGGCTTGTGCTTGTCACTGCCTCACTTGGTGCACTGGCCTCGCTGGCCTGGCTGGGGAGGGTGTTGGGTCCGACAGGCGTCTCTGATACCGTCGGTTGTTGGCTTGTCAGAGCGAGAGTGCTGCTACTAGTAATGCTCACGGAGGCAGACCCTGATGGCAGCTCCAACAAAGTGCTCGACCCGTGAACAATCATGTAAGTGAGAAGACTTGTAGGGCAGCTCGTGGAAGGTGATACTGTAGAAATCGTTATCACCTCACCACTAATCTGGCCACGCGAAACGGAACCGACCACAGAGATGCTCTTGCTACTGGTAGTGCTTGGCGTTTGAGTAACTTGTGACGACGAGATCTCCGACCTAGATGATGCTTCCGACAAAGAAAGTGTTCCTGTGGATGATGGAGACACTTCAATGGTATATGAGACTCCCCGAGGCAGCGTTTCCGTCGAAGATGGCGTTTCTGGTGAAGATGGCGTTCCCTGTGAAGATGGCGCTCCCGGTGAAGATGGCGTTCCCAGTGAGGACGGTGCTTCTGGTGAAGATGGTGCTCCCGGTGATGATGACGTTTCTAATGAAGACAGTGCTCCCGATGAAGATGATGCTCCTGGTGAAGAAGACGATCTCAGCGAAGATGCTGGTCCCGGCGAAGACGGTGCTCCAGGTAGAGACGGTGCTCCCGTGGAGGATGAAGCCTCTGCCTTGGTAAGGCTGCTAGTGCTGCTGGGCACGGCAGTCGAAGAGAAACTCGGAGCAAACAGAGTCGACCCGCATGGCAAAGTGACGGGAGTTACCAAAATGCTGGTCGTAGAGGACACCTCAATAGTTGTGGTATACAACGCAGTCGTCACACATTGACCGGGCTTCGTGGTCGATGGAACGCTTATCGAGATAAGGGTGGTGTATGCAGATGCCTGGCATTCCGTGTGCGTGCACGGAATAGTAACGACAGTCGTATGTGCCTGCTCGCTTGGAGTGCTCTGAAGCTGTTCTGTTGTGCTGCTAGAAATCACTGAGGGCGGAGTCAAACTCGACGATGCCTCAAGCGTCCCTGAAGTTTCGGGGACTCCAGAGGTGATAGGTCCAGAGATGACTCTCGTTGAGCCTGAAGGGGACGAGAGCAGAGCAGAAGATACAATACCCGGAGCTGAAACGGTGTGAGACGATATCTCGACGGTGCTAGGGGGGATTGATGAACTGGGTACACTTGTGAGCTCAGAGCTAGAATGCGAGCTTGAAGGACCCACAATTAATCCAGTCGAGCTGCTTGGGCTACTAATGCTCTGGGAAGGAATGCTTAGAACGCTTCCCGTCGAAGATCCGCCGGAAGGCGGCGAAACACACGGCACATTCAAGGTTGTAATGAAGGTACCAGTAACGGATGATATGACAGCAGTCGTGCTGTAGACAGACTTAGTAACGCATTCGTTGCCGCTAGTTGCAGTTGGTACACTTATAGTAACCGGAACCGTGTAGGCTGACTGCTTGCAACTGCTGTGAGTACATGCCACCGTGACAACTGCCGTGGTAGATCCTCCGAAAGGCAACGAGGGCGAAGGAGACTCGCTGAGTGAGGTAATACCTACAGAAGATGCAGGCAAACTCAATGAAACCGAAGTTGATTGCTGACTGCTGACGGTTGGTCCAGACGATGCCTCAGGTGGTGCCGAGTGAGATCCTGCGAGGGATGAAGAGGGGACTTGGGAATGGCCTTGGATGCTTGATTCACAGGGTATCACCGCGCGGAACGATAAAGTGGTCAGCTGAGTTGTTCCTAATGTCGCAATCGAAGCAATAGTGGTAGTGGACACACACTGGTTAGGGGCCGTAGTAGCTGGAATACTAAACGAGCACACTGTTGTATACACCACTTCCGTGCACGCCTCGCTTGTGCATGGCGCGCTGATGGTTGTAACGACAGTTTGTCCTGGTTTGTAGGTTGTAGAGTGAAGCTCCGATGTCGTAACCGTTTGCGATTCAACGAAAGTACTAGGCTGACCACTTGATGTAACGCCACTCGGTTGCTCAGATGAGGCAAAGGACGGGGTCACTACACTTGCAGCACTCGACGGCGACTCATTTGAAGCCGGAGTTGATGGCGTACCAGGGATCGATACCGGTATTGAGCTAGATACCGGGACACGCGAGGGTTTGGATCCTAGCGTTGAACTGATCAGCGGAGGTTGAGAAAATTCAGTCGAGCTCACAGACACCACAGTTAAAGTCGCTGCGGTGCTTGCAGAAGATGCTGGGGGGGTCGAAACCGATGATAATTCTGTGCTGATAGGTCCGCTGTGTCCTGGGCTAACGGAAGATCCGCAAGGAATAACCAAGGAAGTGACAACTTGCCTGCTAGCGGAGGACACTACGACAGTAGTAGTATACTCCACAGTAGTCAAGCACTGCCCACTTTCTGTAGTCCCTGGCACAGCGATTGTGATAGGAGTCACATATTCCGAGCTCTCACATTGCGAATGAGTACAAGGTACCGTCACCGTTGACGTGAGGAAAGACCCGAAAGTAGGAGTGACCGCTGGTGTTGAGCTAGAGGAAGGAGTCGCGGAAAGATTCTCTGAGGTCGGAGTGGCTGAAGGAACCACAGAAGACGAGAGTGCGAGGGGAGTGCTAATCGAAGATTGCACGGAAGCTGAAAACACAGATTCTGCTTGAGTCGGTGACCCAGAGGCATGAGACTCAGATACCAAGGACCTTGAGGCATATGGCGAGGCTGGTCCCGAGTTCAGCGGGGAAGTGGTAGAAGCTTCAGAGCTTTGAGATGGCGCTGAGGCTGAGGGCCCAGCAGTCGGGGACTCGGCAGTTGGGGACCCAGATGTGGACGGTTGAGAAGTCGGTGGGCCAGATTCGTTAGATGTAGGGCTTGAAGCTGACTTAACAGGTGTGCCGGCTGTAGCAGAGCTCTCGCAGGGGACTTCCATAGTAGCGGTTATAGTTTTGCTATTCCCAGATATGGCCACAGTGGAAATAGTCGTGCTGGCAGATACGCATTCTCCTGGCGTCGTTGGCAGCGCTGTGAAGTAGCAGATGGTAGTGAAGACGGTCTGTACGCATGGCTGTGCAGAGCACCTAACGGTGACTGTAGTAGCTGACGTATAGAAAGATGCCGAGCTCGTTTCGATGCTAGGAGTTGACTTAAGCGTGGCCGGCGTGGACTCGGATCCCGAGTTTGGAGAGGGTAACACGCTCGATGGGCTCTCCGAAGAAAGGCCACTGGGAAGTGGACTTTCAGTAGATGAAATACCGATTTTGTGAGAAGCTGAAATCGGAATGCTTGATGGGGTTGAGCTAATTTCTGCTGTTGGAGTGCTTTCGCTTGATTGAGAGGAGATTGTTGGAACACTTGGAAGATGAGATGTCCCGGTTATGCTCGATAGAGATGCCGACGGTCCAGAACTGAAGCCGATTGTAGGCCTTGACTCGAAGCTTTCAGGAGGTGGGGATATAGGGGTCGTACAGGCAACAAATGTAGTGACAGTGACAGTGCTAGATCCCTGGATTGCTGTAATAACTGTCTCCTGTGAGCAGGGAGTAGAGGTACCGACAGGGCTCGGAGGTGGATAGATGGTGGAAAGAATGTAACCACGGCTCGAGCATATCTCTGTATGATGACAAGGTACTGTAATCACGACAAAAGATGCGCTTTCTGTAGTCGTGGTCTTCGTGGTCTCAACAGAGCTTGGCTGCAACTCTGAACTTATAGCCTCGGAGCTGGAAGCAAGCTCTGTGCTTCCAGAAACGGGAACAGGACTAGATTGTACTGACGTAGACCTCGGCGTAGAAGGTTGAGCAGTTGCAGTGTGATTCCCAGTTGTTGGTATGACAACAGTTCGGGGTTGGCTTCGACCAGGTGCTGATGTTGTCTGGATTGGTGATTCAACGCTGGATCTAGGGATCTCTGATCCAGACACCCCAGGTCCAGACACCCCGGATATGGAAACGCTGAACGATCGCACTTCAGATGCAGATGAGCCAGATACGGGTGTGCTGCTCAAAGCAATAACCGTACTCGAGACTCCTTTAGATGTATATCCGGCTGACGAGGGCGAAGAGGCGGCTGAAGTTTCAGTCGGACTAGAACTTGACAGTGCGGGACTTCCTGTGCTACTCGATGGAACGCTGAAGACAGAAGTAGTCCCCAATCCCGAGCCAGTCTCGATTAAAGAGGATGGGGCTGTTCGGGCAGTTGTCTCAGACTCAGTCTTAGGTGAACTCAAGCTCTCTGAAGCTATCGTTGCGCATGGAACCTCGGACGTAATGGTTGAAACTTCGAGGCCGCTTGACACGGTCAGAACTTGCACGCACTTTGTGGGCTTCAAGCTCACTGATGAGCTAGGGTAGATTGTAGACAAAATGTAGCCGCGGCTGTTGCAT
The DNA here is from genome assembly GCA_030579755.1 of Entelexis gropengiesseri. Taxonomy (NCBI): domain Eukaryota; kingdom Fungi; phylum Ascomycota; class Dipodascomycetes; order Dipodascales; family Trichomonascaceae; genus Entelexis; species Entelexis gropengiesseri. The sequence goes on along the minus strand of JAKTRO010000015.1, from coordinate 11,271 downwards.
ATTTCGGTGTGATGGCACGGAATAGTAACCACAGTATAAGATGGCGAGATGGAGGCTGAGCCAATCAACGATGATGTTTCACTACCTGAAGCGATGAGGGTGAAGCTCTCAGGAAGTCTGCCACTTTGGGTGATCCTCGAATAAGAAGACAGAGTACTTCCAGTAAGAGACTCACTTGAGGGTGGTTGCAGTGACGTTCCGATATTCGAAGCACCTTTTGCAGCTGTCTGAGATGAACTACTTTCACGCGTCTCAGTGAAGAGGGAAGTTTGAGTCTCTCTATTGGTGCTCAGCGAGCTCTTCGATTCAACGACGCTACTGGTTCCCGGTGAAAGGGTGGCAACGGCAGTACATGGTACCGTGGCAAGAACCGTGACAGTCTTAGAATTACTCGAGACAACCACCGTGGAAGTCAAAGTTGTGCCAGTCGCGCACTCAGATCCAGTAGGTACTGGGTATGTGAACGTGCAAACAGTGGTGTAAGTGGTCAGCAATGTTCCTTGGCAAGTCGGCTGGGTGCATGGTATCGAGACTGTCGTTGTTAAAGTAGTCTCAGGCACTCCAGACTGGCTGGTCTGAGATTTATATGGGCCGGTTGGTGTTGAGCTGCCCGGTACGCTTTCGCTATGCGTAACACTGAGTACAGAGAGTCCACTAGAAAGCGATGTGAGGGCCAAAGTCCCGCTCGAAACTGGAGTGCTGCTGACAATAGAAACCTCGGTAGGCCCGGTAGAAAGAGGGGCACCACTTGAGGTTGGCACAGGTGTTGAAGTCTCGCTAGGTGCTGTGACAGTGTTGAAAGTAGGACTACCAGTCAATGACTCCTTAGAAAGCGATGTGAGAGCCACAGTCTCGCTCGAAACAAGAGTACTGCTAACAATCGAAACTTTGGTAGGCCTGGTAGATATAGAGACACCACTTGAGGGCGACGCAACTGTTGAAGTCTCGTTAGGTGTTGTGGCACTGCTGAGAGTAGAGCTACCAGCCAGTGACTCTTTAGAGACCTCCGACGGCGATGTGATAGCCAAAGTCTTACTCGATGACGGAACCTCACTAACGCCTGAACCTGTAGACTCGCTGGAAACAGAGACGCCGCTTGAAGGCGACGTCGCTGCTGAGGTTTCACCTGGTGTTGAGACACTGTTGAGAGTAGGAGGACTACTGATCAGTGACCCTGTAGAGCTCTCTGTGGGCGATGTAAGAGCTGAGATTGCACTAGCTGCGCTATTACCACTATGAGAGGTAACACCGCTTGAGACAGTTGGAATGGTAGATAACTGGCTTTCCTGTGACTTGCTATTACCAGTACCTTCGCTCAGCTTCGACAAGGCTTCAGAGCTTACGCTCGACGCTTGAGAGCCACTAATTGCAACTGTGCTGCTCAAGCGACTAGCAGTCACCGAGCCTAGTGTTGATAGAGCAGTTGAGCTGGCGATAAGTGATGGTGTACCAGTAGCTGAGCCGGCTGCCGTGCAGGGTACAGTGGCAGGGATTGAGATAATCTTGGAGTTGCTCGAGACGATAACCGTAGAAGTTAGTGCCGTTCTTGTTGCGCATTCAGACCCTGTGGGTACGGGGTATGTGAATGTGCAGATTGTCGTGTAGGTGGTCACCACTGTGCCTTGAGTACAAGGGACTGACACTGTAGTTGTCACAGTGGTCTCAGTGACAGTGCTGCTCGACGGCACACCTGTGCCCTGCTTTGAGTGAGGATTAGACTCCTTCGATGTATTCAGCTGCGATTCAACTAATGAGGTCTCGCTCGAAGCATGGCTTACACTAGAAGTGGCTCCACTTGCGATTGAAGTAACAGAAACTCCACTATGACTAGCAGTGATTGCCGAGATGCCATTCTCTTCCGAGGAGCTACTAGGAGATACTCCGCTAGATGATAGCGCTGCGCTAGGAGCAGAGCTTTCGCTTGGTGTCGAAGCGAAAGTTGAGCTTTCACTCTTCAAAGATGATTCAACGGTACCCGTTGCCCCACCAGAGTTCGGCGAGGTAATAGAGCTTACTGACAGGTGTGAGCCCGTGGATTCGCTAGTAATCGACGTACTAGAAAGCGATTGACCAGAAGAAGTAGCAGTGAAACTGTTAATCACCGTGCAGGGTACCGTGGCTGGAATTGTGACGACCTTGGAATTGCTAGAAACGACCACTGTAGTCGTTAATGCTATACTGGTTGCACACTCCGAGCCTTCAGGTATGGGGTAAGTGAACGTGCATACCGTTGTGTAGGTTGTTACGATCGAGCCTGTAGGCTGAGTGCAAGGCACAGACACTGTGGTCGTCACTGTGGTCTCTGGAACCCCAGAATGGCTAGTTACAGTCAGCGAAGTCTGTGGAACTCCAGTAAGTGAGGCGGCTGATGTACTAGCTAATGTGCTCAATGAAGCGCCACTGATAGTGGGGGATTTACTCGGCTGTGAAATGCTTGCTGAAGTTTCAATGAGTCCTGATGTGCTGCTAGAAGCCGCTTCACTGCTCTGCGATTCAATCTCCGAGGCCGTACTCAGAGAAGTACTAGAAGTTACTTTTGAGCTCTCACCTAGTGATGTGACGCCGCTAGGAGTAATAGCAGGCCTTGTTGTGCTCTGCGTCGCAGCTCCATTGGTAGTGGAAGGTTCGCTTGATTGCGAGGCAGGAACCGAGATCTCTGTAGCACTCTGAGACCTGCCAGACCTTGATGTCACAGGCACTGTTTGAGAACCAGCGGGTGGGGACCCCGCAGCAGTACAGGGTACCGTCACAGGAACCGAAATCAGTTTAGAGTTCTTTGAAACGACTACAGTAGAAGTCAGAGCCGTGCCGGTTGCGCATTCAGAGCCAGTCGGTACTGGGAAAGTAAAAGTGCAGATAGTCGTATAAGTGGTTGTGGTAGTACCACCGTGGCAGGTGGGTTGAGTACAAGGCACAGATACAGTGGTTGTTACGGTTGACTCGGACCCCGTTGAGCTCGTGGCTAATTGGCTTCGTGTTGATGATTGTATGCTCAGTGGTGTGGAGCTCGTCACAGGAACGGTGACCGTGAAAGACACCTCTGTAACAAGGCTGCCAACAGTAATAGTATCCGTCTGTACTCGTGTTGTTAGCTGCTCGCCAGAAGAGATTGGTGGTGGTATGAAATACGCCGTCGTGGTAAACTCACTTCCTGTGAACGTCAAGTATTTTGTCGACCCGCCATTCGTCGTGAAGTTATCAATAGGAAGGGGACCAGCACTGTTGGTTGCACCTTGAGCATTATCACTTGACACTAGCTCGGAACTCTCGCTGTGCGATGATGAAGTAATTTGGAAGGAGCGAGAGGGCGCGACTGAAGCCGTAATCAAGTTGGTGATACTGTTCGAGCCTCGTCTTCCAGAAGCTATTGCAGCCGAATTGGAAGCTCCAATGGATCCTGAGGTAGCTCCCGTTGATGATCGCGAAGCATTAGAGCTAGCTGACACGGTTCCAGTTGTGGCCTTGGACTCTGATAGGCTCGCTCCCGATGTGCTTGACTCAGTAATAGCAGACGTTCCTGGAGACCCAGTTGTTGAGGTACGTGGGCCTGCTGGCGAAGAGCTCTTGTTGACACCATAGCTAGAGATCACAGTGGCTTGAGAACTAGCTAGGCCGCCGCTTGCCGAGGCGGGCCGTATAGTGCTCCCCCCCGCAGTAAGCAAGCTGCCAGAGGGTGAGAGAAGAGACGATGAGGAGGCGATTCCCGCGCTAGGAATTGACCTTGAGTTAGGAAACGTTGAAATGGCTGCTGAGGTCTGGCGAGTGTTAAAGGTGGACAGCAAGGATAGTGAATTGACTGCTTTCGATGAAGCTGACCCTGAAGAAGTCTCCGTCGCCTTATTTGACGCAGAGTTTTCACTCGCAGCACTTTGGCCAGAACTTCCAGAAACAGCACCACTTCTGACACCGTTGGTAGAGGCCGACTTCGACGTCTCATTGGAACGCGAGGTGTTTGATACGACGCTGCCAGTTTGAGACACGCTTATGAGGGGAGAAGTACTCGAGGTAGTTGAGCTGCTGTTTGTACTCGCCACAAAAGAGCTCCGACTCAGCACGCTCGTCCCGTTGCTGCCAGGAGTTCGAGAATGCTTTTCAGTCGCTCCCGAGCTCAGAGAGCTAGGCCTGGTAGCCGCGCTGCTTAGCGTTGAAATGGAGACATTACCTCCCTCAGAGCTGATAGGTGCGGATTGGGGCGCTTGAGACAGAGAGCCTCCAGCACTGAGAGCCTTGGTGGAGCTTGAGCGTCCAAGTCTGTAAGTCAATGGCGAGCTCACAGGCAGCCCGGTCCCGCGCCCAGAATTTGGGACCGTCGCATTCGAAGCGCTCGAACTTGCAGACGAGGTAGCCCCACCGCTATTGACCCGTGATGAAGATTGCTCATTTTTGGTAGAAGTGGTGGCCTTTAAGCTCTGATTAGTCCCAGAGGTCACAGCCACTGTGCCGGAAGTCAATAGCTGGGTATTAGATGTGAAGCTAGACTCAGCTGTCGTTGTGCCATTTGATATGGCGGTGGTAGATCCATTCAGGCTCGCCCTTCCCGTCAAGCTCTGTGACAATGTCACATTAGTTGCTCCAGATGAGACTGAAGTTAAATTGCTCTGGGTGCGTTCTGTTGCTGAGGCCGTTAAGCTGCTACCAGCACTTTTTACGGATTCGCTTCTAACAGTCCCGTTTGATGTCTGTACCAAGCCCAGGCTGCTACGCGCTGAGCTTGAAGCCCTTGGCGCGACGGACCTCGAGGTAACAGAAGCGGTTTGAGAATTGTTTGTCAGTGATGCGGATTGCGAATGTGAGATGACTGACGAAAGCTCACTGCTGGCAGTGCTGCTATTCACGAATACTGATGCTGGCAAGCTTGAGAGCTCTGAGCTTGACGCACTTTGCGGTCCATCATTTGAGGCATTCGCCGAAGTGGTATCGACTTTCGATGGGCCCCTACTAGCAAAAGCCGAGCTGAAAGCGGCTTGTGATCTGGTAGAACCTGGTCGCGTTGAGGGCTCGTTGCTGCTCTTGTTAAACGAGCCTATTGCAGTTGACGTTCTCAATGAGTTGATCGGAGAGGAGATATTACGAGCGTTGGTATCGCTGGATAACCCACTGCTAGACCTAAGAGTGGCATTGCTATTCGCCGTTACCGCCGAGGTTTTGAGGGTGTTCTCTGTTAAGGCATTTGTGCTTGCCCCTACGGAACTCCGCGACGCATTAGATGCTGCGATTGAGTTGGTGCTTGAGGTATTTCTCACCTGGGTAAGTGTAGGGATGGTTACATTGCTTTCACTCTGAGCCGCTTGCGTCGTGGGGTTACGAAATCCTGTCCCAGCAGTGTCAAAACTGGAAGTCTTTGCCTGCGAGAAGTTGCTAGAGCTCTGGCTGAGCTTAGACGTCAGAGTAGAGTTAAACTGCCTGGTAGTCAGTGAGCGTCCAGGACCTGTAGCGCCAGACTGGTTGATTGACCTTGGGTAAGTGAGCACTGAAGACAAGCTCAGGGCCGCTGTGTTACTTGACGATGTAGCACTTGGGGTATTCCCCGATCTTACTGTAGCGTTAGTTCCTCGCGTTGCACTTGAAGCAGTAATCAAGCTTGCACTGGAGCCAGCTTTCCGTGTCGAGTTTGTTGCCTGCGAGGGTGGTATCAAACTCCCTGTAAAGCTTGTACTGGTGGTACTACTGATACTGGAATTGACGAGATTCGTTTGTCCAGATAAGCTTGTGGCTAATAAGGAGTGATTGCTACTTAGCGGCTTTCTCAAGCCGCTAGAGCTTCCCGCAGTCGGCGCGCTAGCTGTATGTCCACTCAGTCCGCGATTCGTCGTGTTCGATAAGCTCTGTGACCCTAGGCTAGTCGCAAAGCTATTTTTGGACGACAAGCGAGATGCACTGTCTCTCGGATTTGGTCCTGAGGTAAAATTGCTCGATATCGAATTGTAGAGGGCTCCGCTTGAGCGCCTGGCTGAGTCGCTCGCAGCGGAGATACTGTGTGATCGCGATGGCAAAGTCGAGCGGCGCGGTGAAGAGGCTACACTTTCGGCAATAAAAGATCTCGAGGGCTTCGACGAGTTCAAGGGTGACAGATTAGGCACACTTTCATATGTGCGAGAGATATTAAGATCACCACGTTGAGACGACTGCCTTGTAAAGCTCGTTCTGAGTTGAATACTCGAAGAGGCCGAACCTTGCGTACTCTGGTAAGAGGTAAGGGAGCTGCGAGACTTAGCGTCGCTTAAGCTAGAGGCAACAGAGGCTTTGATACTTGAAGTGGAGGAAGCCAAAGAAAGTGAAAGTACAGCCGATGACAGAGAGGCTAAGGAAGAAGAGGCCAAAGAGCTTGCGGAGCCATTTGATGCCGAGCTTAGCGCAGTTCTAGGAAATGAAGCATTCAAGGATACTGAGGTATTCAAAACCGTGGCACTGGAAGTACCAGACCCGTTCACAACCACAACATCCCATGCAATTGAGTTCAGATCCTGCGAAGAGGATGATGGCAGCGAGGAGGGCGTCTGTAGTTCTGTTAGCGCCGTACCCGAAAAGCACAGTAACAAAAAAGCGACGCGTAAACGCATTTTCGTAGATTGAGGATGTTTTGATCAGAAATTTTAAAGATATATATATGCGGAGATCTGAGGGTGCATATTGAGGCACGGAATAAATAGGTGCGGCTATAATCAGCGTTTCAAGTCACTGTGCGTCTGGGGCAGGTCGGCTTAAGTGTCCTAGCCGAAGCTCTGAAAGATAGGCTCGAAACAGCGAAAATGAACCCTTTTGCAGTGCATGTCACAGTCCTTCAAGTAAATCCGTGCACAAAGTGGGGTTTACACCCTCTTTCACAAGGCCCCACAGACGAACGCATCCCCTTCGAGCTCGGATTGTACAGCCATAAGCAATATGTGTAATGCATAATATCCAGTTAATTCCTAGCCCCGACCTAGCCCTCTACTTTTCAGCGGGGTATCAGCACCACCCTTACCTCCCTTGATGCATTCTTGATGCTAATATACACGGCGCTGAAGAGCTGAGGGATGATGCACTGAAATGCGGACGAAAAAAGCATTCGAATCGAATTTCTGCAAACAGAACCCTCTTGCTGGAGATCGCTGCAGCCGACAAGAGTGTGTAACTATGGTGACTATGCAGGTACCAAGAAGCCATTCACTTTTAAGTGAGTAGCCACATCAGGGCAGCCCTCTATAATACTATCGGTAGGTAATTATATCTGATATCGCAAGCCGGATCTGGTCCCAGCTCATTAGAAAGCGCGTTGGCCTGAAGCTCGATTTGGCCTGGGTCGAGGTATTCTTTCCGCACGTCTCAATCATCCAAAAAGTAGTCTCGCGCACTCTTATTAGCCAGCCAAATACTTCGAGGTACCAGAGCCTACTCGATTGATAGAGAGACGAGCTCAGAAACCGGCGGGCTTATCGTGGGCATCCCTGAGGTGCTATTCAGCGCTTGCCCATCAGCCCCACGTAAGGCCGTATCATTGATCCCAGTCTCTGATGTAGCACCTTTCGATCCAACGCCGAGACCAATGCTACGGCCATATCCGGATCCATCAATTTTAGCTGCTCCAAACTTATGTGTGATCGAAGCGGCAGAAATAGCTTTGTCGCGCAATAAGAGAGCCGCCTGCTGCCAAGATTGTAGGCGCTTGCTCTTATGGGCCGGTTCAGCCATTTCAACCAGCTTTGAGGCGGACCCTCTTGGTCTATAGCGAGCAACGTGTGCAACTGCTCTTTTTACGCTCTTGAGGCGCTCAATGTCGAGAGAGAAGCGCCGACCGTCAGCGGAGTTGTTACCCATCATAGTAGCTTGGTTGGCGTTTTGCTTGGGGATTTGGCGGAAGGGATTACCCCCAGCGGAATTATCTGAGTCGGTGACCTTAGTACGCTTGCGGCGCAACAGGCTGTTCATGTCGTCATGGTGTACGCGTTTCCCCGAGGTAAGCACCTCTTCAATGACCTTGGCACGCGCGGCGACTGGTATGGTTGCGTTCATGCGGTTCGCGGTGATGCGCAGCTGTCTATTAGTGAAGGCAGCTACTTGAGCTTCACGCGTATCTCTATCTACGCTAGCGTACTGATCGGGTGGCACTAAGTCTAAAATTGAGGGAATTCGCGACGGTCCAAGACGTTCCATGGGGTCAATTGAGTGCGGCTGGAGATTTGGCGTGCTTGTGGTCCAGTATGGGCGCGCGTCATGGCTTGTTCTCGATACGCGACGTGTAACGTGATCTGCGAGATCCTCGCCTCAGAGCGGGAGGTTGCACGAAAAGATGTGTGGTTGCGAGACCAGCGTACAACAAAGGTGGTACAAATATGCGTAAATACTCAGTTCAGTCCGCAATATGGTAGTTTGTACTTCTTTAAAACATGCTAAGTGCTCGTACGTTAAAATGCGGCCCTCTTTTGTACACTTTTGCCATCATTGCACGATTGAGAGAAGGGATAAATTGGAAGTGGCGAGATACATACCCTATCGCGGAATCCAGATGAGAAGACTAGGAGAAATATTATACGCTAATCTAAGTCGACTTGCTCCGCCGAAACACTCGCTGCCGACGGTGTCTGTTGTCAAGGAAGCGGTCAGCTGGGACTGCGAAGCCAAAAGAATGTTCTGCAGTGAGCCGCCGATAAGAGAGCCACTGCACGTGACCAGGAGAGCCTGAAAAATTACCAGAAGTCGCACGCCTCATGATGAGCGTAGGACGACACTCGACGGGTAGCAGAATGAGTGAGCAGCTGCGCGAGGAAGGCAACGCGCTTTTCCAGCAGAAAAATTATGCAGAGGCGCTGGCCAAATACACTGAGGCTGTGACGCTCGAGCCCGAGAACGCGGTGCTGTATGGCAACCGGTGCGCGGCGCTGATGGCTTTAAATCGGTACGAGGACGCGCTCGAGGATGCGCAGCGTGCGGTAGCGCTTGACGGCGCGAGCCAGAAGCACTTAGCGCGGCTTGCGCGCGTCCGCGGGCTGCTTGGCGACGTGGACGAGGCGCTTGCCACGTTTGAGCGGCTCGATCCTGCGCCGCCAACGAGCCAGGTGTTGCCGTTTCTCGAGATGCAGCGCAACCTGAACCAGGCGCGGACGCTCGAGGGCATGCCGGCGCTGTACGCGCTCGACAGCGCGCAGCGATCGCTGGGCAAGGGTGTGACGCCACCATATAAATGGCGGCTGCTGCGTGCGAGCCAGCTCGCAGCGGTTGGTCGGACGGCCGAGGCCGAGAGCCTGGCCATCACGCTGCTGCGCGAGAAAAAGACGCCCGAGGCGCTGGTGCTGCGCGCGCTCATGATCCTCCGCAATAGCGGCGACGTGGATACTGCGGTGGCACATTTCCGGCAGGCGCTGCAGCTTGATCCGGATAACCGCGACGCGCGCACGATGTTCAAGAGCGTTAAAGTTGTGGAGTCCGAGAAACAGGCTGGCAACGACGCGTTCAAGCTGCGGCAGTACAAGACCGCGCTCGAGCGGTACACGGCAGCGATCGATGCGTGCACCGGGGTCCTGACCGGCGGCTCGACGCTGGCCAAGCTGTATTCGAACCGCGCTAGCACCAACTCGCTGCTTGGCGAGTATGCCGCGGCAGTAGACGATGCGGACGCGGCGCTGGAGCTCGACCCGGACTTTGTGAAGGCGCTGCGCGTGAAGGCGCGCGCGCTTGGCCAGCTGGAACGGTGGGAGGACAGTGCAAAGGAGTTCCGGAAGGTGCTGGAGCAGGACCCGAACGACGCGAAGGTGCGACGCGAGCTGCAGGAGGCCGAGCTCGAGATCAAGAAGGCCAAGCGCAAGGACTACTACAAGATTCTCGGTGTTACGAAAACGGCCACCGTGCAGGAGATCAAGAAAGGGTACCGCCGGCAGGCGCTGGTGTTCCATCCGGACAAGAACCCCGGCGACGACGAGGCGGCCGAGAAGTTCAAGGAGTGCACGGAGGCGTACGAGACGCTCAGCGACGAGCAGAAGCGTGCGCGCTACGACTCTGGTGTCGATTTGCAGGACGATATGTACGGCGGCGGCTTTGGCGGCGGCGGTTTCGGCGGCGGCATGGATGCGCAAACTATGTTTGAGATGTTTGGCGGTGGCTTTGGCGGCCAGTTCGGCGGCTCGCAATTCGGCGGTTCTCAATTCGGCGGCTCGCAGTTCGGCGGCTCGCAATTCGGCGGTGGCCAGTTCAGGGGCGGGTTTTAATAGCTTCCCAGTGCGCATCTTCTCTCCTCTGGACACGGCGGGCCACCTGGAGGAGGGCTGTCATATTATTTAAAATCTAGATGTCATTGTACTCCCTGTAAACTGCATAATTACTCGACTCAATTCATTGCTGGTAACTCAGGCGGCCCATGTCCGATAACCGCGATGACCGCGATGACCGCGGCGGCGTGGAGCCGATCGTAAGCAGCGGCATTTAGTGCCGTTAATCGCGCGGCCGATCAGAGTCAAGCCGCCTCCCGGCACTTATCTCCGCTGATTGCGGTGGGGCCATATTGGCCTGGGTCGAGGGTATGCGTCATGTGGCGGGCGGTCCACGTGTGGGCGGGGGCCAACTATATAGAGGCCGATGTACGGCACTTGAGCGGCATCCCTGTTCGATTTCCAACCACACTTATCCAATGCACTCCCACACTCCCACATCCTCCTGCGGCTGCTCCGGCTGCACTTGCTCGTGCGGCTCCGCCTAAGCGTCTGAGCGCTCGCGATCGACCGATCGCCCTCCAACTTTCCAGTTTCTACTTTCCTACTTTTCTTACTTTTGATAGAATAACCTGACTTCAGCTTAGCCCCAGCTCGGCTCTTATTCGCCGCCGCCAGTTCTAAAAACGCCAGCCGGACTGTCACAGGGGCTCCGCCGCTGAGGGCGATCATTCGCTAATGCCTGCGCTACTGGAGACCGCAGGCAGCGGTTTCGCGGGTCATGAGAATTAATTTTTTTAGGACCTACAAATAGTCGTGTATTCGTTGGCTCCGGTGGAGGACAATGGGCAATAATTAGACAGCGCACAGCTCCACCTCCGCGGGCTGTTCCTGGCATCGTCGGGGGTGGGGGGGTTTGATCGTTAGTGGCTGCTCAGGAGCAGCAGCAGAATAGACACTTGCCCTTCCCGGACTCGCTCTCTGCGTACTGCTGCTGGCGGGCGGCCTGGGCCTGGCCGTTGTTTGCGCCCTGGCTCGGGGTCGAGGTGTACTGATTACTGTCTTGGTAGTTTTTTGGGCCATCCGCGGGCTTGCCGGCGGCGGGCTTGGCACCGGTGGCGGTGACGGCGCTCGGGCTCGTGGTTTGCAC